>JAXGGA010018185.1:0-22652 GCA_038373865.1 Uloborus plumipes
AAAAAATATTGTTCATCTTATGAGTGAGTGTTTTGTTCAGTGGATTTTTGTACTGAAAATGTTGAACAAATTTAATTAATAGGTATGGGTAAGAAGTTGTACGTAAATTATTATGTATTCAATGGCGGTTTTGTTTTTTATTTAAAAATAATTTTGTGCATGAAAAATTAGAAAACAACAAAATCTAAAATTTGTTTCGTCTTCTAGACTAATAAATTCATAAATTCAAAATATTTATGGCTTTCACATCAAATGTGTTCCAGAATCATCACCGAGATGCTCTACAGTAACCTTTTAAGTACAAGTTTCTCTTCAATCGTGTTTCAAATGTTCAGTTTTCATGATAAAATGTTTTAATATTTTTTGCATAAGTTAATGGGGGTGTGGGGCAGGCCTTCCCGGCAGTGCCCTCTCCTTGTCAAATGCTTTCCAATCCTTAATTTTTGTTACACCTTGCCCCACTTTGCTTGGGATTTTGTTACTGTAGGAACCAACATAACCTTAAAGCAACTAAAAAGCAAAAAATAATAGATAACATTTGCACAAAATTTTTTACCCATGCATATTAATTAAATTTGCTGAACTTTTTCAGCACAAAGATCCACTAAAAAATACTCACTTATAAGATGAGCAATATTTTTTTTATATCTAAACGATAAACTATTTTAATACCTACCTCATTATATGTTAGTTTCTTAATTTTTAATTGCTTTTTGCAGCCTCATTCTATACACTACCTAACCTAACTAGGTTTAATTTTAAAGACCGAACAAAAATTAGTTTTTTATTAAATTAATGTTAAAGGATTCTGTGGGTAGTCAGTCAGGTTAGGTAACAGTTTCTATTATTTGAAAATGTTTCATTGTTGTAAAGAATGGTAGTTTTGCATGTTTAGAAGATGCCTAAAAAATCAAGAAAAAAAATCAATGTTTAAGAGTAATATAGTGCTTTTTAAAATTCTTTGAGCTATGATACTGGGTAAAAGAGAAGAAAAAAAATGAGAACAGTTGTTAAAACTTTTTTAAATCCCCCCCCCCCAGATAAGCTGAAAATATCCAATTTTTTGGCTTTCCTGGCTTGTTCCTGGATCAGAAGATATTATTCGATCTCAATATATTTTTGAAAATTTCAGAAGGCTTCACCAATTGTAACCTTTCCGTCCAAGAGCATTAAAACTTTGGAACAAAAATTTTAAAAAACCACTAAAAACACATGAAAATTTTCATTTTTTGAAAATTTCAGGCTCGTTGCAGGATCGGAAGATATTATCCGATTTCAAAAAATTTTGTTTTGTTTTGTAAGTCTTCACCAATCGCAACTTCCGCACTATTACGATTTCGAAAATAAAAACTTTGCTTTTTTTCGCTCGACCCTATTCCACACACATTGAAACATGGGCGCCCATATGCGAAACTTTAAGGGGGGGGGGGGGTTCAGATATTATTCTCATGGAAAACCATTTCAGTGCAGATTAGTATTAAATTTTGACATTTTACATAAATTATTCATTAATGGCTGAAGAAGAAATGTTTTTATATTTTTCCCGAAAAAAGTGCTTAATAGCAAGGATGTATTTATTTCTAAGGGGGGGGGGGGGCTCTCCCTACTGTGTGCACGTACCTATGCATTGAAGCAAATCTGAATAGTGCCACAAGACTTTTTTTCTTCCGAAAAGTGCTTCAGCTGATTAAAACTTATTTTTCTCCTTCTTACACTATATAGAAAATTTGAGCATTTTATACAGATGCACTGCAGTTCTATGGTTAGTTGCCGAGTCAAATTTATCACTTAATAAAATGACGGGTTAAAAAAATACCTTGAAGCACAATTAGGTCTAATTCTACATTTAAAAATAGCTCATGACTAGATTTTATAAAATGTATCCTCTCTTTTTAAAGTTATTCCAAAACTTTTTATTGAAAAAACTGAAACTAATGTTTGCATTCTCCCTAAAAACACATTTCAAAGCAAAAGCTCGATTTTTCTATCGGAATTGAAGGGGCAAGTGGATAAAGGTGCTATGTGAACATTTGTTAAATTTCTAGAAAAAGCTTTCAAAAAAAAAAAAAAAAAAATCTTTGTGTTTTTTTTTTAATGGACTTTTCTCAACTGGTAAAACGGGGTCATATTCTTAGTTATCAACCATTTCTGTGACTAAAGGGACACGATACTGATGGACTTATCACCTGCATCCATGGTAAAAAGTGTCGAAAATTGTCACCATATCACCTTTATTCACTCGCCTCTTCAATTTTCAGTCATTTTGGTTCTCTTAAAAATTCTAAGGGGAAACTCAAACTTAATGAACCTTTTTAATGATTAGATCCAGTACCTATTTTTTAGCTAGTGAGAGGATAAATAAAAATGAAGATCTATTTTTAGTTTTTTTTAGTTCTTTCACATTCTGCACCAGACGACTCTTTTAATATGATATTTTATGTTTCAAATGCTGTAAATACTGATGGAATTAAAGGGAAAATGCAACATAAGTGATCGTAACGTAACTGAAAAACTCATGGAGAATAGTTTCTGTATTTTGATTAGATAGCTATGAGAAATGCGATTTTCTTAGCTCATAGAGTAGAGAAGCATTCGCCAAAGCTAAGACAGCGTGGTGGCTATTATTACGCTATTACGGCTTTATTTTTTTTGAGAAAAAACACTTTTCCCTCTTTATAATACTTCTATATCAAATGTGGGCAGTACAGGAACCTTTGTAAAATATCCAACAGACTGGAGTGATTCTTATAACTAAGAAATAGCAAAATTGGTCTCTCTAAAAACTATATTCACACTATTTACAGTGCCCTCCCGTTCCCTCTCTATTTTTATACTCATCATTCCAATTCTTAACTCATGTTAAACACATATTAAATTTCAGTTTCTTTTATGTGATTATATTTTTCTAATAATAGTCTAATAGTTAATTTTTTCTTCCAGATTTTTGTAAAAAGAAAACCCATTAATGCATAACTAATTTAGCACCCCCTCTCCTCTAATTACGTCCCTGTCTGTACGAATTAATAATTCAATAATTTTTATGCCAAAGTCCTTTTAACTGAAACGTGATAAAAGAATGTTTTCATTATTTGAATCAAGGGCGGATCCAGAAATGTTCCAAGGGAGGGGCGATTGATGATTTATTCTTGCTCACCCATTTTTTTTCCCATGCATCCTCGTTAACATATGATGATTACAAATGTTTTAGTCTTCCATTTCGAAAAATTTCCATATCGGAGCCCCGAATTCCCACCCTTTAATTTAATATCATCAAAGATCAACAAAAAATTGCCTTTTTTTGAACTTCAGAATCTAAAAACTGACAGACAAGGGAGGGGCGATCGTCCCACCCTTGATTTGAATTTACTACAGTTAAAAATAAGGAACACATTTGGATTAGACAAGACTTCAGAACTTGTGTTTTTGCTCGATACTTGGAATTAAAATGAGTTTTTTCATTTAGAAAAAAAAAACAAAACAAAAGAATTAGTGTTCTTAAACGTATTAGACCAGGAGAAATATCTGCAATGAAAATCAATGATTTTCTTAAAACCTGCTCCCTCTAATTGTATAAGTACTTTTTTACCCATGCATTAGCTAAATTATTGATTGATCTAATTTAGTTTTCTTGAATGTTAAATACACCCACACACACAAAATATGTGTTGATCTTTTAATTTTTACAGTAAAGGAATGTATGACAGACCAGTAAGATTCATTTGAGGATTCTGAAAAATATTTTCCACTTAAGAATGCATAATTGTAATTGCATTATTCTTCATAGAAAGCTTAAATTACGAGGAAATTAATTTGCAAGATTTCATTCCTGGTTATTTATAACTAATCATGTCTTACCTCTCATTGTAAGTTATTTTTTGGATATTTATTTACACCAAGGTCTATTTATGTACCATGATTTTTAAACAGTTAAAAGATTTTTAAACTATGCCCCCCCCCCCTTTTTTAATGACAAAATGATATTACAAGTTCATTCCTCTAATTTTAAATTTATCACCTCTAAAATTAGGTACAAATGTGAATATTTATCTTCCAGTAACAATTAACAAAAAAAAGTCTTCATGACCTTCCGAAAACAAAATTGTTCTTTTTACCAATAGTGGTTAAACCAAAAAAAAAAAAAAAAAAGTTTTACAACCCTGGCTGAAGATTGAGAGATAAAAATGAGACAAAGATAATTAAAAAATATTGGAAACATTTTGTATTTATGAGATTTTTTAGGAGCACTGTGAAACTGGAAAAAGACAAACAAGGAAGAAAATCTTACCAAAAAAAAAAAAAAAAACCCACACACACACAAAAAGCTGGAAAAATCTCTCTTGGTTTCAGCAATTTTAAATCATTTTAACTCCTACTACTTTAAAGCTAGCACTACTAAAGCTTCAACTTCTTGTTCCAAAGCGAAACACTTGTAAACTATTTATAAATGACTTAAATATCATAATCTTTTGCAATGCTGGCCGCATAGCTTGACAACGGAACAATAGTTATAAGGTAAAAAATTAATTTATATGATTGAATCATCTTAATAATTATGTCAATGAGAGATCCTTGGTGTGTGTAGAGATACAAAATTTCCTGAAGTAGCAGAAAAGACCCCCCCACAAATATTGAAATTTAACTATAGTTAACAGCGATATTTTCTTACATAAAAAAGCAAATATTAACTTTTAGGAACTGGGCGGTACACATGTTGTACCATAAGTCTTTCTTTAGAGGACGGGGTTGAAATTTTCACTCGAACCTTTTGGAGCCGGGGACATTTTCAAGGTTTCATACGTCTGGTACGACAGTTTATACCTTCTCTTTTCAATGGAAAAGAAATCTGTGGTTCAACTGTCGTACTACCTGGGTCGAAAGACAAATTTCTATATAAACAGCCCGGATCCAAAAGGTTAAAAGATGTATGCATGCAATGTTATCAAACTTATTTATTTTAAGAAAAACATACACAAAACACATATAGGATTAAGAAAACTAACCAGTAGCTGTCTTTGTTTGTAACACCAAAAGCTATAATTTTATTATTCAAATAACTGATTGACGATTAACTATGAGTAAGATGTGAATTTTGCAGATAGTTAAATCAAATGTTTAGCAAATTTGCTCCACCTTCCCCTCAATTGCAAGATTTTGAGATTTTAACAGAAGGTTGCCTTTCGTTTTTTTTTTCCAAGTTTGTTAGACATATATTGGTGTACATACACATCAGGGTTGCCAGATTTAAAAACTGCAAGTACGGGTCAGGTTTACATGTTTCTTGGGGGTGGGGGGTAGATGAAGTAGAACTGCCGAATTTTTACAACCTTGACTTTGACCTTTAACGTTTCTCATAAATATACAGGGAAAAAAATACACAATGAGCATATGAATAAAAACTACACTTTTTACCATCACATAGTTATTTTTCTTCATGTAAAGTGGTGAAAGGTTTAACGTAGTGGGATAAGGTTTAACACTAAATATTGTGAAAATTCGTGTTTCCTTGCAATTAACCTCCTTTCCCTGAAGCAGTCACGTCACTTTGAATTTTACCAGGGGAGCAAAGGATATATATTCAACGTAAATTATACCAAAAAACTAAAAATCACGTTCACTTAATGTAAATTCATTAATTGCCCAAAACCAAGGCTGCAATTACGCCCCCCCCCCCCGCTTTGATCCCCCAAATGATGGGCCTGTCTTGGCGTGGAAGATATAATAATCGTTTCTAGTGATGACTTGCATTTAGTCAGAGGCGTATTTGGACGTGAGGTCGCCCTGGGTTTTTGAAACTGGCCGCCCCCCCCCTTGAGGTGTTGAATTTCAGAGTTGTAAAAAATTTTTGTTTTATTTACTTGACATAAAATGTATTTTCAAGGTAAACCGTGCAAAGCCCAGGCACACAGCTAGTTAAACATGAAATTGGTTGGTTGTTAACAACCAGTCAATTGGTAAAAGAATTCGTTTTTAACAAGCAAGACCCGGTTTTAATGAACACTTTTTTTCTGTCTCGCAGTCTTTTTTTCTCATCTTTTTAGTCTTATTCCTGTTTTAGCTTCGTTTCTTTTTTTTCTCCTGCTGTTCAGTACTTTTGTATGAAAATTTTCAAAAGCATTCCAGTGTTATTAAATAAAGAACAGTAGTAAATTCAATGAATTGATGTAATTATGTAATTCTCGCGGCCGATTAAATAAGAAATTAACCTAACACAAATAAAAATTTATTATTCAATATCTTCTGTACAGTTTTTTGAATATTATACCATAAAAATTACCCTAACATAATGTCGGCAAGTTCTATTTCAAATCATATCTGCTACTTGGTTATACTGCTGTAATAATTCTTTTAAACTTTTTAGGTTTGCATAAAACTCATTACAATTTACCTTTGTATCGTTCAGTGTAAAAACTATGTATCTTCATATTTTAAAAATACGTATTTCTTTACTAAATGGAATTATATCTAGTTACATCTTTTAGTTTAAGCGCGAAACAAAACACATTCCAAAAGATAACTATCCGGTGACTAATAGAAGCCGAACACTTACATTTCTTTAATAAGGAAATATTTGAGCAGGGCTTTATATAATAAGGAACAGTAAAATCATTTACAAGGAGCTAAACCAGTTTTAAAATAAGCTACACCTCTGTTGAATGAATTGTCACAATAATTTCTGCTCTAACTGAATACAAGGCTAATATTACAGAAAAATATTAGAATTCAATCAATTTTTTTATCACTCTATTTCACATTTTTTGTTTTACTTTTTTTTTTAAATAAATAATGTCTCGTTTTGTAAAATTTTACTTCTAGCTAGAATACGGGACTTTAGCCGTCCCGTTTCAATGTTTTCCGGGATGCAGGACAATTTTTCAAAAAATAGGAGTCCCTTGAAATCTGGGATGTCTGGCAGCCCTGATATACATACATGAAAATAAAAAAATATATTTAAAATTCTATTTAAACATTTCCACTGTAAATGAGGAAAGTAGCAAATAATACTGTGGCGTATGCTGGGTGTCAATGATTTAAATCAGTGATTAAAATCGTGATTTAAATCAATCGACTTTTTAAAAAAAAATCATTGATTTAAATCATTTTATTTTAATCCTTATAAAATTCTCTTGGACAATCCCAATTTTATTATTTTTGCCATTTTTTTTTCGAGTTTTGATTTTCATCTAATAAATCAAAAAGTAATCCTACTCATCCCCCTTGACAGATGGTGGAAGGTTGCAGTCCAAATAATATGTATGGAGAAATAGTTTTCGAAAACAATTTTGAAAAATGTTCCTGAAACTCCTAAAATTTTTAAAAAGTCAACTGTGAGCTCTGTACATATCTTACCAAAAAAAAAAAAAGTCAGTTGGTTATTTCCCATCTGTACACATTAACAGTAGTTGAATTTCTTTCTCTTTTTTTCATTACAGTTGAAAAAGTCATATTTAATTTTAAAATTTTTGCATATAAATTTTTCATTGTACTTTTCATTTTATTCAAATTTCATGTAATGCTGCTTAATGTCTTTATTTTTTCTCTGTAGTGTTTCATAATTTTTGTTGATATTTAAAGTGATTAGAATCATATGTATTTGCATTGAATCTGTGGTTTTACATCATAGTTTTTTGGTGAAGCTTTACTTCAAAGGTGTTTTTGAATTTTTAAAAACTGAAAGGTAAGTCTTTCATAAATGTAAATTAATTAAAAACTGTAGTTTCTAAATTAAAAAAATAAATAAATAAATCGGATTTGAATAAAAATCAAAGAAAAAAAAAATCATTGATTTTTTAACAACCTGGGTGTATGGGACAGCTTTCAGTATCAGGGTTTGTGTTTTCATGTGGGATAATGAACATTAAAAAAAAAAAAAAAGTATAGATATGTAAGATCATAAATTTTGAAAACACATAATTTTATGCCAGAAATTTTAAAAACTTCAATTTGAAATAAAAACTAAAATGAAAATTAACTTTTTCTTGGAACCGCCAACCCCCAATTTCAGCCCCCCTTGACCACACCCATTTCTAGGTGTATGAGACAGAGAAATAAAAACTACAACAGTTTGAAAAATAATAAGCCTTTATTTAAACACTAACAAGAAAATAGAAGACTTGACACATAAATTGAGCATATCTGATTCAAAATTTAAACTTCAAGAAATTGTGAAGATATTAGAAAAATGGCAAATATTAGGCCAGACGAAAACTAAAAGAAAAAATGCACCATTATCTACATAAACACTCCACTATCTACATTACATATCATATGAATTGAACTTCAAACACAAGTACACTAGAGCTAGCACTGCATTTCCAAGTTTCTCATTTGCCAATAAACATGGAATGCTGCTAAAGCAATGCTCTCTATATGATAAAACAACTTAACGATTGATGAACATTCTTTCTTGTATGAATTTATTGCTAAACATAAAATTGAATAGCTTATCATAAAATACTCATAACAAAACAACAAAGAACTTTACATTACCTAATAGTTCTGCTTCTTTCTCATCACTGCGCCATTTTCTGACTTGCAAAGAAGTTACAGTCACTCCTGCAACATGTTCAGTTGAGCTTTTCATTAAATTTAGAATAAACTCAGCTGAAACTGTTGCAGGCATTAAAAAATCTTTAGTATCAGCTCAAACCAATATGACTGCACGGCTACACAGAAGAGAGAACACAATTAGTAACTTATTATTCAGATTTTTAGAAAAAGTTAAAAAAAAAAAACAAAGTTCCAATCAATAAAAAAATCAGCTTTCTTTCTGAATAACAAAAAACAGGGTCACAAAGATGAAATCGGAACAAGACATAGCCGCCGCAAATTTTATCACCCCTTCCCCGTATGGGACATTTCCACCGCGATTCCCATTCTCCATCTGCCTTGCACAGGACAAATCCGCCGCGCCATTTCCAAGGGTGAGAAAGGGGTCACTGGTTTAAAATTTTCATTCTTGGCGACACATCTTCATTTGGCAACAAAGACCTAATCTAAAAAGTGGAATTTATACCCGGACTACTTAGGGCGGAAATCGCAAAGAAGTCAAAAAAACACAATGCAGTGTAAACAGGGTTGGGTTTTTGATGTCAAAAACCAGTTTTTGACATGACACGTCGAAAACCTGTCAAAAACCCGTCGAAAACTTGTCAAAAACGTCGAAAACCTGTCGAAAGCGTCAAAAACCTGTCTAAAACTCAAATACAGTGGTTATTGAGATTTTTCATAAACGTATAAGGTTTTTCATCCTAAAAAATATTAAAATTTATGCATCTTATCAATCAAGTTTAATGAACATTAAATTAATAAATTTAATGAAAATTATTTCTCATTCTTTTAAACTAACTTGTTTTGCCGTGAAAAAAGTTAAATATTAAAACTTACATCTAGTTCTTAATGAAGTTTTGTTTAAATGTTTAAAAACTATCAATTAGTTACCTCATCAGTCAAGTTTAATAAAAATTAAATTAATAAATTTAATGAAAATTAATTCTCATTCTTTTAAATTAACTTGTTATGCCATGAAAAAAGGTAAAAGTATTAAAAGTTAAATCCAGTTTTTAAAGTAGTTTTGTTTAAATATTTTAATAACTATTAATTAGCTATTTTATCAATCTAAAAATCTTTACATCATTACTTTAACCCTTTCCCTACCAACGGGACATATATGTCCCGCAGTTTCAAATGACACTATGGGCTAAATATGCTGTGTATTATTGTGATGACATGTCCCGCTGGTATTCCTTGATATCACTGACAATTCAGTGTAATTTTCTTCCTTTTCAGAATTTTAACAATATTTGCAATATAACTGATATGTATTTAAGTACTTATTTTATTTTTTTCTCAGAAAAAAATGGCAGTGAAAGGGTTAAAGTGATTTTTTTTTATTTTGAGTAAAAGCAAAACTAAATTACTGTAAAGGCCTTTTTATTCGCGAGGCCTTAATTTTCGCGATTTTCGTGAGCCCTTCGTAATCGCGAAAATTTAGGCCTCGCGAATTTTTTTTTACTTTGGACTTTTTCAACTTTTGGTTCTGTACATGCAAAATTCGCGAAATTTTCGGACCGCGAAATCACCGATATATTCATTTTCGCGAAAATTACGGCCCGCGAAATTAAAGGCCTTTACAGTAGTACTCAGTGTACAAATCTGCTAAATATTTTTGATCATTGTTTTATCAAATTTATTTATTTATTTATTAGTTAAAATTTATTATTTCAAATTAAAATTAAAAAAATCACTTGTAAAAATTTATTAAGTATACCCAAGACACACAGCACTTAATGTACCCACTTCATTTTTAAAATAAAAAAAATCTGTTACAGTAGTTCCTCGAAGCAATAAAGCCATATTCAAAAGCCATATGCTTGATTTTTTAAAATGCTAGTTACCATTATTTACTCCCGAGCCCTTCAATTATGATTAGGATTGCTTATTACACTTTATTTTAATAACCTAAAACTCCAAAAGTTTACTTCAGTGTCTGAAATCAGAAATTGTCAAATTCATTTGAAAATGTATTTTGATTATCAATATCAAATTTAAACATGTTTTGGACAGAAATTTAGGTTTTTTTGACATGACGGTAAAAACCACGGTTAAAACCGGATAAAACCTCCGACTGTCAAAAACTTGCCAACCCTGAGTGTAAATCAATTAAAACTTCGCCAAATATTGCACTCTATCAGCTCAATCGGCGGATTTGTCCTGTTGTACAGAAACAGCGGGGAGAGACGCGGCGGAAAT
The DNA here is from genome assembly GCA_038373865.1 of Uloborus plumipes. Taxonomy (NCBI): domain Eukaryota; kingdom Metazoa; phylum Arthropoda; class Arachnida; order Araneae; family Uloboridae; genus Uloborus; species Uloborus plumipes. The sequence goes on from JAXGGA010018185.1 coordinate 10,750, forward strand.
GACTCGTGAGGGGGAAGATAAAGATAAATTTTGCGGCGGAAATGTCCTACGTTGCGGCGGAGATGTCCTGTGCCCGATGAAATTCCTGGTGAAATAAGAATAAAGTTCTATAACATTAAGATAACATAGATAATTTTGCAGGCTTTTAACTATTGTAATAAGTCAAACGTTATATTTACATATCATGATATCAGTAGCCTTCAGCAAGGGGTGACCAGATGGGAGGTCACCATGATCTACCGAAATTCCCTTTATTAAGCTTGTTTTGCCGAAACCTGATGATTTACAGTCAGTAGTGCAATATTTAAATGTCTAACATCCTTTCTCATTGGGTGTAATAGGTATATATGCATTTATGTATTTCATTATTCGGTGATATTCAGAGTTTCATTCCGTAAATTGATGAGATTTAACATTCTCAAAAATAACCTGAAATTGCGTTTTTAAAACATAAAACCTCTGAGAGGTCAGTAAAGCTCTAGATTTGTGGTCGCCAGTCTCCAGTGGGCGACCTATTTCATGGAAAATGGCTACCGAAGAATCAAGTTCCAGTAGCCAAAAGTGGCAACCGCTGTTGGACTTCAAAGTGAATTTACATGTTTGCACTATTCTCTTGAGTGTCTGATAAACTTTATCTTGATTTTGTATAAATTAAATTTCTTTTCATCATTCATTTCATTTGAAATATTTTAAATTCAAATAACAGAAAAAATGATTCATAACGTTTTTAAAAACGCTATTTTTTTAAAAAAGGGTTAAGAATACCTTATTGTTTACCAAGTTACAATTTCAAATTTTCTGAAAAATAATCAAGTCAAACAAATTTTCTGACCAATAAATTAATACACCAACAACCATGCACAATAGGGTGGATCGAAAAAACTTTTTTTTTTGGAATTTCAAATCGGCTCAGGTGAGAAAAGTTGTCCACTAGGATTAAACAATTACCTGTAAAATTTGAAGTCGATCAGATAAAATCTTCATGCTTCGCAAGAAGGTCAAAGTTCGAAAATTGAGCCCAAAAATGCATTTTTTCATCTTTAAGAAAACATTAGCTTTTAATAGCTTTTCAAATCGCTAAGGAGCCAGAAAGTTACGTAATGGGATAAAATACTAAGATGTAAAATTACATCACAGTCTGATAAAAGCTTCATGCTTCACATGGTGCTTGAATTTTGCAAATTTAACCCCAAAATAGCACTTTTTCATCATGAATGAAAAAATTCTTCTGAAGCGACCACGGGTAGAAAAATTCCAATTGCGGTCAAAAACCTTTATACAAAACTAGAGACCCGTTATTTAAATGATGCAGAAGTGGGGGACTACGTTTGTCGTAGCAGTTATTTGTTTTAAGTGAGTTCAAACTCACGAGGTTTGATTGTTATAAGAATTCAACACATCAAAATTTTGGCATAATGTATTAAGAGCTACTATAACATATGCTCATATTTTTCATTTATTTTGCAATACATACATTCCCTATAGACTTTAAAAATTAAAATAATAACTCCAAGTATATACTTTGAAAGCAAATAAAATAATTATGTGGATAGTTGTTTACAATTCAGTATTGTCCTAAAAATATGTTACCCCAAATATCAATTAGAAAAAATTCAAGAAATTATATTTACAAAAATTAAAACAAATAATTTTGTCACGGCATAAGTTATAGTAACTTCTAACTTTCAAAATAAATCAAACATTTACAAAATGCTAAAAGAATGAAATCTCAAACATGGCATACAATTTTTGGTAAAGCATGTGTTGGATATTAATATGCTTCCACACAAATCTGGTTTTGATTATATATTATAGAGTTGATGAACATTTAAATTTAAGTGTTGTAGATGAATAGTAAAGTCTCAATGAAACGTCATCATTCAAAACAATACTCGAAACTTCGAGTATTTTTCCCTGATACTTTATGAGTACTTAATGCAAAGTTATTTTATCTTTGAAATGAAATGATACTTGTGTATTAACTCCATCACAGCCACAGATTTGGCAGTTAAAGCCAGTTTGGCAGTATATTTGGAGGCTGTTGTTTGAATGTGTACACAGTTATCTAAAGCTGCCAAAACAAAAACGCTAAATATGTAGCTGCGGTGGAGTTAATACCTAAGTAAAAATAAAACATAATTTAACTGTGTCGAAACTGGGGGTTTAGTACTCATTTTATTTTTAGTAGTAAGATCATAATTTTAGGTATATTCAAGCAAAAATGGGGGGGGGGGGGATTTTCGAAATTTGAGTTCTAAAAACCTCATTTTAAACGATCTTTAGTGATATCAGAATAAGGTGTGGCTTATCTAAAGATCAGGTGAACACAGGTACTCTTTCCACGCAGTTTTTGAGAATTGAAATTTTAGACGATCTCAGATAATGTTAGGAAAGAAAGGTTCTGAAGTAGTAACCTCGGAAGTTTTTCTAGATCACAGCTGTACTAACAAAATTACAGTACATATTTGATAGCGTCAAGGGAATGGAGTGTTTAGGGACTTTCCCACTCCTTAAAATTGCAGTTTTAAAAATTTAAACTTTTTAGTGCTGTTATGAAAGAGGAGATTCGAAGGCACTCGCCCAAATTTTTTTCGAAAATGATGTCTTAAAAAGTGATTGCAGGATATATCTGGTAACGTTAGGGAAAGGAATGAGGCTCAGAAACTATCCTTGGGATTGAAAAAGGTCCAAAATCAAAATATATTTGTGTTTCAACAATATTAGAGTGAGGGTTTTATTTAATTATTTTTTTTAGGAATCAGATTCTTGAAATTTGCTAAAATTTAATTGAAAAAGGACAAAATTATGGATGGTAGAAAAGAATGAATGCAAAGGGTTGATTTAAATATTATATACACAAATATGACAGTTAACTGTGATCACCAAAATTTTGGTTCAAAAATGATGAAAAAAAGTTATGAGTTTTGGTAACTCACATTTCCCGACTAATGCATAATTTTGCGGCCAAAATTCCAAAATTTCGATTGCCATCTGAAATATCTGTGATAATTTTTTAGAGGGGGGGGGGGATATTTATGATCCAGCTAAACTCAACTCGGATGCAGCTGCATTGAAATTCCCGAAGGGGCGTGGCAAAATCACGATCGTGCAAGTCTTCTGTTGTGGAATATGAAACATAAGATAAGTGAAAAATAATGCCAAGCACAAAATTAGAGATATTCATGTGGTAGAATCACACAGAAAACCAAAGTGGGAGACTGTGACTGAGGTGGATGCAATCTGATTTCGAAATGTGTAAAAAACCGAGACTGACGGGTAAAGGCATGAAAAACAACCCAAATGTCAATGAGGGACGGAAGGTCTTGCACCCATGACTAACCCTTCCCCCCCTTTACAGTATAATCCTTAAAACACCCATCACAACCAGAACACAAGAGTTACCCTCCTGAAATTAAAAAAAAAAATTTTTCCTTAATTAATCCGAGTTAAGTGATTAAAAATAACTATCCATTTAGTAAGAATCTCCTTTTGGATAATGATAGTGGAAAAAAAAAAAAAAAAGCCAAAAAATTAGGATTAAATAAAAATGACTAAAAAAATTCAAATAACTTCAAAGTTTTTCTCAAATCTTGTTTCAACACATGCACACACACACAAAAAAAAAAAAAAAAAGAAGAGAAGAAAATAGGATACTTAATAAATGATTTGTCTATTTAATCTATCTCTCTTTCTGTATATTATAAATCTATATATATAAAAGAAAGTCGTGTTAGTTTCACTATTTATAACTCAAGAACGGCTGTACCGATATGGCTAAAAATTGGTGGGTAGGTAGCTTAGAGCCAGGAGACAGACATAGGCTATAATTTATATGTGTCAGTTACATAAATAGAAAAACTTTCTTATTGACTAAGCCTTTTTTGACACCTCCATGGCTGAGCGACATAAAGCACACGTTCTGGCAGGTTCCGGAATGCAGTAAACAGGTTGTAAGTTAGCGGTGCTTTGAGTATTATTTGACTTTTTCCTGAAATAAATTATAAACAAACGCGTTACTTCCCTTGAAATTTATACAGGGTATCTGCTCAACCTGGACTTTTCAATTCCATGACTTTCCCTGACTTTTGCGAACTAATTTCCATGACTAAATTGAAAAAAAAAAAAAAAAAACGAACTCTGCACTTAATATTCTATCTTGCAAAGCAAATGACCAAACATCGCGACTGCGTTTCACAGCAACAGAAGTCCGTTCGCTTTTGAGGTCAAAACACAATCTTTTCCTACCGACACCCTCCTCCCCACCGTGCTTGTCCTCAAATGTACTTTCATGTAGCAATGAATTGTCTGTCCATAAATTTTACTGTAAGTTTAGATCCCGATATGAGTGAGGCGAAATCTGACTTCAAAACGGAACTCGTTGAGTTCCTGCCCCCCCCCCCCCACCTACACGATTCTTTAAAATTCAACATCGTTTTTTAATTTGTTTTCCTTTTGCATAAAACTCCTCGAAAGAAAAAGATTCAAACAAGTTTTAAAAGAAAAAGGAATCAAATGAAGCGGGTAGGGGGGGGAGGAGACCAAATGTAAAAGGCAAATCTGCCTATGCCGGGGAAAAAACCATCAAAAAAACCATCGAGTCTATCTTTTTGTCGTTCAAGGTCATATTTTATCAGATGACGGAGTCCGCGCACATGCGCAGTTACACAAAATTCACCGCTCACGGTTTTAACGTTGAGAATTCATCTGATTGGTCAACACAATGCAACTTGTTGGAAATTGTAATTGACAAATCAGATTGCACCCAATAACGAAGTAGAATGACGGCAGAAGGGTTTTCGTTTTTCCGAGATCGCGGGAAAAATTTCAATCGGTCCGGAGCGCTAAAATCCATGATAAACAGTCAGTTTCCATGACTTTTGGACATTTTTCGCTGAAATCCATGACTTTCCATGACCAATTTCAATCATATTTGAAATCCATGACTTTCCCTGACTTTCCATGACTTTCCATATGCGCGGACACCCTGTTTATATGTGATTAGCTGTCAGAAACGATTGCTCATTCCTAGGATCCCCATGATCCCAACCGATATGCCGTTTGAATTTAAAAGACTTCAATTTCCGATCCGTCTTGCATTTGTCATGACCTTTAACAAATCACAAGGCCAATCCTTAAATGTTTGTGGTTTGAATCTAGAACAACAGGAAGACCATCTGCGTTGTTTCTTTTTGCGCCTGATAATAAAACAAAAAATGCTGTGCATCACAAGGTACTTTAGTGAAGAGCAACCTATGTACTAAAATACAGAAACAATAATGATTGATTAATGCAGGTACAGGGTATCCGCTCAACCTGGACTTTTCAATTCCATGACTTTCCCTGACTTTCCATGACTTTTGCGAACTATTTTCCATGACTAAAAAAAAAAAAAAAAAAAAAAAAAAAAAAAAAAAAAAACGAACTCTTTCACAGCAACAGAAGTCCGTTCGCTTTTGAGGTCAAAAAACGATCTTTTCCTCCCGACACCCTCCTCCCCACCGTGCTTGTCCTCAAACGTACTTTCATGTAGCAATGAATTGTCTGTCCATAAATTTTACTGTAAGTTTAGATCCTGATATGAGTGAGGCGAAATCTGACTTCAAAACGGAACTCGTTGAGTTCCTGCCCCTCCCCCTACCTACACGATTCTTTAAAATTCAACATCGTTTTTTAATTTGTTTTTCTTTTGCATAAAACTCCTCGAAAGAAAAAGATTCAAACAAGTTTTAAAAGAAAAAGGAATCAAATGAAGTGGGTAGGGGGGGGGGAGGAGACCAAATGTAAAAGGCAAATGGGGGAAAAAACCATCGAGTCTATCTTTTTGTCGTTCAAGGTCATATTTTATCAGATGACGGAGTCCGCGCACATGTGCAGTTACACAAAATTCGCCGCTCACGGTTTTAACATTGAGAATCTTTTTGTCATCTGATTGGTCAACACAATGCAACTTGTTGGAAATTGTAACTGACAAATCAGATTGCACCCAATAACGAAGTAGAATGACAGCGGAAGTGTTTTCGTTCTTCCGAGATCGCAGGAAAAATTTCAATCGGTCCGGAGCGCTAAAATCCATGATAAACAGTCAGTTTCCATGACTTTTGGACATTTTTCGCTGAAATCCATGACCAATTTCGATTATATTTGAAATCCATGACTTTCCATGACTTTCCATATGCGTGGACACCCTGTAGGTACTTAATTTTTTTTGTGTTTACTAATAATAAAAAACTTAATAAATTCAAAATTTTTCTTATTTATTGCCTTTAAGGCGGAACAGAGTTCGCAGGGTCAGCTAGTTATACCTAAAACTCAAATTATATATCCTACAATTAAAAAAAGTTATACAGCAACTTGAAAAAAGACAAAAATGAACAAAATTATAGTTTTCAAATCAACAACTAATTGAAAAAGGGTGAGAGAAATATAGGTTCAAATATATTTCAGAGGAAAATTACAATAAAAAACTCATGCCGATATTTGGAGAAATTATTAGAAACACTCAGTATTTTTTTTTTTTTTTTAATAATGCACTGGAGAAAAGAATTTATTATTTTTTTTGAAATATAGTTTTACTTCTATAGACAACTTACAATAGAACCCTTTCTTATGTGGTGTATTTCGCAATAAATAATTTGGTACTTGTGTATTAATTCTCCACTGCAACTAGATTTGGCAATTTATTCGGCAATTTCGGATAACTGCATGAGCGTGCAAACAATTGCCGCCCAAAAAACCGGCAAATCTGTTTTAATCGCCTAATCTGTAGCTGCAGTGGAATGTAAGTACCATCAATAATACATAAAAAACTTGCAACCTAACTGCACATATTCAGAATTTTTAAGGATACTTTAGGTTGTAATATAAAACAGCCATATAAAAAAACATTGCACTCAAAATATCAATGCAAAAAAAAAAAAAAAAAACATTGCCCTCAAACATCAATACTTTAACAAAACCATCATTAAAACATCAATACATCAAAAAAATGAACATCAATGTCGTACCACTATTTACTATAGCGGCATACTCAGTGTTAGATCCAGGGCCCTCACTCCAGGCTAGGGCTACGAGATCGCTGTCGATGCTTTGGAAACATCGATGTTTTTGTTAGAACATCGCTGTTTTTACCACCGATGTTTGAGGTTCGATGTTTTTCCAACATCGATGTTTTGGGTTCGATGTTGGTTTCATTGTCGATGTTTTATATTCCAGCAAAAAAATCCAAAGAAAAATACACGATAAGCATACAAATTGAAAAGTTTTCATCTTTAATCAGAAGTTGCAAAATTTACCTCATAGGAAAAAAATTTCTTTAATTATTATCGATGTTTTGCTCTTGATGTTTCTGAAACATCTATAACTTTTTTTTTTTTCAATGTCTTTAAATGATTGTTGTTTCGCGTTCAATGTTTTTTTCCTTCTTTTGTTGTCCTTTTTTTACATTTTAGCAATAAACAATAAAAATATGCAATGAAAGAGATTCAACCTTTATTTATCCACTAGTTGCAATATCTACCAAATTGGATTTTTTTTTTAAAATAGCTAACGATAATTTACTGTCAATGATTTTTAAACGTTGTTGTTTTGCATTTGAGATTTTTTCGATGATGTTTTACATTTCAGCAAAAAAAAACACGTTTTAAAAAATATGCGACAAAATAGTTATACAGTTAATCAACAGTTGCAGCATATATCTCACTGCAAAAAGTTTTCTCAATTGACATCGATATCTCACAATCTAATTGAGTGATATAAAGAGAGGTGCTAGTAATGGGGAGTAACTGAATAACTGTACATTCAAACGTGCAAGCAATTTTAAAATAAGATCGATGTTTTGAAACATCGATGTTTTTTGGTCGATGTATCAATACCATCGATGTCATTATTTTCTAACATTGATGTCTTGAAACATCGATGTTTTGACTTTGATGTCGCACCTCTACTCCAGGCAGTAATGTCAGTGGGAATTTCTATATTTTTCGTTGAAAGGTGATATAAAAACTTGAAGAAAGATGGGTAAGGGCCAGGTCGGCAGTTTAAGTTTTGCAAAGGACCAGAAAACTTTAATATCTTACAGGGATATGTCTCTCCCCCAGAAAATATGAAAATTTCCTCTTTGGAGCGTAGAAAAAGATTAAAACTTATCATATCTTTTCCTGCTCCAAAGTTGACCATATCTTTCCCTCAAATCTTTTTCTAGCTACACTACTGGTTTGCCTTAATGGGTATTTTTGAATGCTGTTATTAGGGCCAGACTTACGCAGGATTTAGGCATGGGGCCCAGGCCCAGGGCAATCTTTTTTTTTAAAACACAAAATGTATTTTTTGAGAACTATTTCTAAATATATCTTTGAATAATTTTCAATATAAACGATATACCTTGCAAAATTGTCAAAAAAAAAAAAAACACCATAAACATTAAATAAAACAAACTTTTCAAAATGTTTCCTGTAAGGTTTTTCTGCACTGCAAGTAACTAAGAGGGAGGGGTTGAAAGCAAACATTTAATAGAACACATTTAATCACTAGTGAATTCTTTAAAGAAAAAATTTAAAAAAAAAAAAAAAAAAAAAAACTACTGGCGTATTACAGAACATATTAATTTCATCTAAAATGTTTGAAAAATACTGCAATCCACCTGCGAAATATTCATTACTCATGATTTGAAACAGCTTTGTAAAATTGTTACAGTAAGTACTGTTTAAAATCGTCAGGGGGTTAACTAAATGTGGGGCCGTTTCCGTTAACATTTGAACTGACAATTTAAGATAAAATAAAGCTGCACGAAAGCAACAAACGTGACAAAAAAGTTCAATATAACACAAAAACAGATTTGACAACAATTAGACACATTTTTATAGACGTTATTACTATAATTTACAAGAATGGTACAAAGCCTAAGATGAAAGATCAAATATTACCAGCACGTCTAGCAGCATATTTTCATTGCTTTTCGATCACATCATCGAAATCTGAAATATAAAGATGAAAAAACACAAATTAATCATCATAATTAGACAGTCAGATATTTAAAATAGGGCAAAAAGGCAAGTGAAATATTCATAACACTGCAAACACAAGCTGCATCGAATGATTTCCCACTTTTTAGCGGAGTGATCTGCGAACGAGGCTACGCGAGGGATGCTGGGTCACGTGCACAATTAGTTGTCATTCGTCTTGGGCAAAGATGGCTGCAAACGTTCAGTCTTTGATACAGTACTGGAAAAACTTCGACTTACCGCAGCTTCAGGTAAGAGAATTTCATTCCTTTTTAACATTCTAATTTGTTTATGAATACTGCCTGAAACCAGAAATAACCCCAGATCGCCGTGGAGTGGGCTGGTAGCGGCGAACGGGATGCGCGAAAAAAATATTGATAGGTTATCAGCGGATATCGATGAGTCTCTCTCCATGTATCTCTCGCTCCAACGCAGATACGTCGGGAGCAGCTTCTCTCTTTCGCTGCTATTTTTCCCTGACAATGCGTGGATAAAGAAGAGGAGAAAAAAAAAAGCTTTCCTCTCTTTTACAGTGCATTGGCGCACTGATATGCGCTAGTTGTGACAGCACTGTTCCCATGTGCACACTAGTTTAAAACTCGCGCAGTGAAATGCCGTTAAAATTTTAGGATGCTGCGCCGGCAATCGTCCGGAATTCTTGCCGTGATCCGAAGGGAGTGCTGCCGCATCTCAAGTGGGTCATTTACGGACGCATCCCATTCATTTAAAGGTTTCTCTACATGGGCATAAATTGCTTGTTTTGTTTTGCGTCAAATGAAAAGTCATTTAACCCTATATGAACATTCGATTTGTAATTCCAAAAAAAAAAAAAAAAAAACAGAATCAAACTAATAGCGCAATTAACTCATTTTTTTAAATTTTAAATAATTTTTTTAATTATTGAATTTTTTCCCCTAATCTTTTGGATAACAATTTTGAAAGATTTTTGAGAACACAGTTTTTTTTCCTCAGTATTATTACTTTTTGATAAAATACATTGCTTCATACCGTTAAGTGTTTATTTATTTACCCCCCTAACTTTTCCCGTTTTTTTTTTTTTGTCATGTATTTTCACAAGCACAAAGAATAGTTATTTGGAAATTGAACTTAAAAATATTTCAACTTAATTTAGTAATTAGTAAATGTTATAAAATCAGTAACTGTATCTTTTGAGAAACAAATAAGGATTAGGTCCGTTTAACTTGAGTTTAAGCCCGTCTTTATTTTTTTTGGGGGGGGGGGAGAAAGGGGAGCCGGGAGGGGCAATTTCCCCCTTGGCTTTGAGAAATCAATGTATTTACATTCATAAGGAAGGGATTTTCATTATTTTTTTGATATTATCCGTTTGATTCTGTACCTTTTGCTTTCCTCTGGAAATTTTTGAAATTATGGGCCTGCCTAAGTGTTCCGTTGTTATTCTTGTTCAGCTTTACATCATTAATTTTGCGTTGAATGTAGAATACATACCTTTTTTTTACTTATTTATTTTTAACAACACATTCGTTCTTATTTACAAGAAAATTTCGAATGAGTAACATTAAAAAGTGATTTGTATTTCTTTCTTTGGTTCTCATTACATTAAATACGCGTGGCATTACATTATTGGGATATGAACAGTTTTCTTGTTAAATAAAAAATACGAAAAGTTATGACATGGACAGCAAAGCTCTATTTTATGTACAAACAATATTTTAAAGCTTTCTTTGCTTCAACATTGTTGTCCAAATTTGTCGCATCTTTCAAGCAATGACTTTTTCAATTCCAAAATTTTTTTTTGCAGAATCAAGAAAATTACAGGGAAAAAAAAATACTGTTCGTCCCGCTTAATACGAAAACGGATAAACGAATACCTCTCTCATACGAATAAAACATCCCGGAACCAAATATTTCCTCAGCCATAGATGCAATTTTAAAGATCCTCGTTTAATCGAATCATATTTTTTGGTACCGACAGTATTCGTTCTGCGGGGCCGACAGTATTGCCAAATACTAGTGAAGTGAGGACAGGATTACATTCTTAAAATTAATCTTATTTTCAATTTGAAAAATCTAGAAATAGTGCAGTTTGTTCCTTTTGAATGAATTTGAATTGTCGAAGGTTGCTATTTGATTCCAATAGCAGGAAGTTAAAAAATGAAAATTAAAATTAATGAAATGTTTCGAAGTTAAATTTGTATAAAAGATCCAATTTTGTTAAGAAAAACCATTCAATCAGAGAGTTTGCAACTTGCAACTCTCCTGCAACTTGAGCAAGTTACAACTCGAGCACCCCAAAGAAGAAGAGGGGGAAGACAAGAAGGAGCAGCCCCCTAAACGTCTGTGTCATGTTTCCCAAACAGAAATTGTTCCAAAAAAGTGTAGTAAATAATTAAATGAAAATGTCTCACAAGCTCAAGTTTTGATGATTAATCAGACTAAGGATGTATATGAGGAAAACGATCCTCTGAGTCTGAACTACTTTTTATTGATCTTGCTCTCTCTGAAAAAAATTTTGATTATCTAATCATAAGTCATTCCCTTTACATGTATTACGAGAAACTAAGTTTCAAATTACTTTTAATGACTTTAGTAACTTTTACTTTAAAGAAGAGGAAATGAAAAATAAATTTCCTTTGCTTGAATGAAACAAAACAACTAGAAATATAAATTGAGAGTATAATTTCTTTGCTTTAAATGTCAATGTAAGAAAGTAGTGGATTTGGATTGAAGGGCTCAGGCCTTTAAAACAGAAATATACATAACACTTTGCTTTAAAATATACAGCGTTTCCTGCGATGTATTTAAAAACAAAGTAACACTTCTAAAAAAAAAAAAACTGCAGATCACACAGAATGGTTAGAAAGGCAGAAAGACGATAGTAGTTTTTTGCAGACAAATTATGTTTTGCAGTTATTATTTTGCATT
>JAXGGA010018186.1:0-22650 GCA_038373865.1 Uloborus plumipes
GCAAAAGGATTGCAATCTCAACCACCCTAACCAGTTTTCCGCAAAAAGCGCGTTCAGTGTTGAAATATGACTAAGTTCAGGATCTCCCTCGTGTATTAACATTCGTAACCATGATTTTTTGAGAAACCTAGTAGATGAAATTTAGTTTTATTTATAAAAAAAACATTGGAATTGATGAAAAATCTGTAAAAGATGTTGAAATATGACTAAGTTCAGGATCTCCCTCGTGTATTAACATTCGTAACCATGATTTTTTGAGAAACCTAGTAGATGAAATTTAGTTTTATTTATAAAAAAAACATTGGAATTGATGAAAAATCTGTAAAAGATGTACAATTTTACACCTTTACTTTATGACCGTACATTAAGGCAAAAAACATACATTGTAAGGCCAAAACGTACAAGTTGGAAGGTATGCAATAGTCAAAAAATAAAAACTAAAGTACACAAAAACCAGGAATTTTTTTAACTTCAAAAGTGATTTCAAACTACATTTTAAAATTTTGCTGTGATAGCTTCATCAGGAAACATACAATGAAATATTTTCCACAATGTTTGTTTGCTTCATACGAGCCCTGATTTTAGATTTTTTAATGTCCAAAAAATTTTAGCATCTAATATATTGTTTTTAGCCACAAGATATTCAAGAGTGCTACTATTTGAAGCTGCAGATTTGGCAAGTTATAGGGCTGGTTGCAATAGTCAATTACTGGACAACTTACAAAAAATCTTTAAAAAAAATAAGCTGTTAAAATAAAAAGCAGAATTGTCAGATTTCATATAGAACAAGTAAAAATAGCTTACAATATTAAAATACTTTTTAAAAAATTCTAGATGGAAAAAGATTGAACTCTGCAATTTTTCGGCAAAGCAAGAGTTGGCAAATTTCCAAAAAAATATTCAATGAGTTGCAAAAATTCAGTTAAGTGAAAGTCTTAAATGAATCAATTCTTTCCATGCACTAAATTTGAATTCAGTTGTTTAGCAAAAAATTAAAAAAAGCTCGCTAAAATAATTGAATTTTTCCGGGAGGAAATTGGATTTTTGAAGTATTCAAATAAATCAGAGAAACTCCATTAGAAACGGCGATTTTTTTTTCTTACTTGTTTACTTTATACACCTGTACCTTTTTTAAAAATTAATCGAAAAGTTCAAGGACTAGAGATATATTTCAACGTTTTTCAAAGTCTTCAAGTACTTGAAAATTAAACTGCTCAATTTCGAGCAAATTGAGATTTTTCAAAAGCGTAGGAACCATGAGGCAAAAAAACAATATCTTAATAACATTAAAAAACAGATCCAAACTAGTTAAAAGGCATAAAAGGTTTACTAACCAATAAAGAGTGGGTGTAGAAAAAACTATTCTATCTCATGCATTTAAAGCAAAAATTAACACAATTAAGACATTAGCAGACTTGCCAACATTAAAAATCGGAAAAGCAGGAGAAACTAAAAGTGACAGCAGAAGAAAGTTTTGTACCTTAGAGCCAGATGAACCTCAATTAAATAAATTATTTTCATATTTATTAAGCATAATCTGTAGAAAAATTAGTGAACACAATAAAACATTTATATTTTTTAATGAACAATTTTTTAAATGCAGTTTAAAATACATTTTGCTGTAAAAAAAAAAGATCTGATTCCTTAGTTTCAACATCCAAAATGTTAGTTAAATTTTCCGTACTAAGTTGAACGCACAACTAAAAGCACCTCTGATTGTACCTCAGGTAGACAAATTCGACAACTTTCTAAATTCCTTAAAAAACAGAATTTACACTGTGGGCAAGAGACACCAGATTGAACCAGCCTCCCGCCTAAACCGGGAGGGTTGGCAGAGAGAGTTGCTGCAGATATAAAACTTCCATGGGAAGGTAAATGGCAGAATCTGCAGAAATGTATTTTTGAGATATTTGAAGAAATATGTTTTAGATCCTGTACTAACAATAGGGAAACGTTGGAATTTTGACTTTTTTTCGTGCCTCATTTTCAGCAGGAACCAAACTAGCAAGCTTGTAGAATAGAGATGACAAAAATGCAAGAAATTGAAAACTGAAAAATTTGCACTTTTTACCTACCCATACCTTTTCCAACTGAGCCTTCCCACAGCAAAATAGCACCTACATTTTTTGACACAGTTTGGAAATACGGTCGTCCCCGCTTAATTGGGTAGCGGATAAACGAATACCCCGCTTATACGAATAAAATATTACAGAACAGAATATTTTCTATGCCATAGACACAATGTCAAAGATCCTTGCTTAAACGAATACCCCGCATAATAGAATAATATTTCTTGCAACCGACAGTATTCATTTAAGCGAGGTCGACAGTACAGAGTAGGGGAAAAAATGGCTATGAAAAGAACAAACCAAAATACAGCCACATTCATTTTTAATTTAATCAAATGAACCCACACATAGAAATGAATAAAATATTTGGCCTGCGGAAAGAAATATTACACATGCTACAGATATCGCTGAAGAATGCGTTGTTACCTCAAAGAAGTGACATTCTTTGACTTCACCCTGATTTCCCTACTTGAGTTAACCAAATGTCCCTGATTTTCTTCCTAATGTTAAGTTCCTTTAATTTTTCCCCACTTGAAAGCTATTACATTTTTAAAATATTATAGCATTAAAAATGTTTTCAGCTGTTACTAAAAATGGGAAGAAAAACTGCCGTTATATTCAAGTATTAGCAAACACATACAATCAAAAGGCAGTGAAAAAAATATATATACATAAAAACTGTATACTAAATTACATATATGGAAAAATTATAGAATGTAAATATTTTCCATCAACCAAAAACGCAGTACCCATAGAGATAAGTTTGAAGTTATGCATTTCATTTTAAAGTTGCATTTCATTTATTTGTTTCCCAACTAAGGGTGATAAGCATCAAAAGTTCAAAAGTGAGAAAAATTTGATTCTCATAGAGGATGCAAATAAAATAATTTACTAAGGGTAAAAAAACACTAAGAATTTTCATCTTAACATTTCTATTTGATGAATATTATTAATAATTATCGTTATAATCATCGAAAATTCGAAAAAGAAAAAAAAGAAATCCGGAGGTGGGAAGATAAAGTATAATTCAAAATATTTTATTTCCGGCATTTTCGATCATGAAAATACCAGAATCTATCAGGAAAATACTGGAACACAATCACCCCTGTATGTATTTTGTTTATCTTTTCCCATTGAATGTATAGAATAAACACACTTTGCTCACTAAAAATGTTTGAAATGACAGGCCTATTGAGAACAGATATATTTCATTGACATGATTAATGCAGAGAACTGACTATAAACCACCATCAAGAAAAAATCCAGCAGAAGAAAAGCAAACAACACTTGACACCCTCAAAGGCCCCCACACATATCTATCCTGAAATCGAACTACAGTAAGTTATGGAAAAGAATATGGCTCTCACATGCAAGATGTATAGAAAGTAATATACAAAATTTTCATTTACTGCAATGGTATAAGTGTATTAACTTCTGCAGTAGATTACGGAGCAAATAAAAAAACGCGCAAATACTCTACAAGAATATTTTTTGAAGCCCAAATTGCAGCAGAAACTATCAGGATAAAATTCAAATTTTTCAGCAAGTTTTTTTTTTAAACAAATCACTACTTATTTAAACAGGAAAAACTATGCATAACCAACTGAAATCAGTGAAAGATCCTATAAAAAGGTTACAGCACAGCCCTGCTAATTTTTTTCATGCTTGTGAGATTTCTCTAAGCCTTTTTCAGAATGAAGAGCTCAAACCACATTTGATCTAAGAGAAATCTATGTTTCACAATGGTGTAACTCTTATCCTTTTGCTAGCACATACAGGGCAAGTGTGAACAAGTCAGCAAATCTTCACTGGATAAAAGAAAACATCAAAACAAGCAAGAACACTACAGGGACATATGGTTGCAATCACAATACAGGAAAATGATACCTACGAAAAAAAGGCAATCACAATTCATCGTGAAATAAAAAAATAACCATTTCTTTAAAAGTATGTATTTAAAACAGATGCCTAAGTTTATGTCTAGAGCAATGCATGAGAAAGTCCAGTAAAAATTTCAGGAAATTGCAAAGTGCAATTGATGCAATTTTGAAATTTTAATAAATAACTGGATGAAGGCAGTTTTTAATTGTTAAAATCATAGAAATAAATGTAACTGCAGAAAAAGTTTACTTGATACAAAAAAAAAATTTTAATTCATTTTAATTTCAAAAAACATTATTTTGTCCCTAAAAACAAGAACCCTTGCAAGAATGTTATTTACTCATTTCAAAACTACGATACAACAAGTTATAGAAGTACAAATTAATGATTGACTTTGCTTAATACTTAAAAATAAGTAATAAATAATAATACATGATAAGAATATGAACTGAAGGTTTAGACAAAGAAAATTTCCAACCTGCCAATCAAGGTAATCCTGTCCATCTTCAAAATGGCGAAGAATTGAAACTGAGACATGGAGCTTTGGAAATTCTTCTCTAGTTATAGGACTGAAGCGGCTATCACGAAAAGCACTAAAGGAAAAAATTTTAAATATCAATAACAAACTTAATCATTTCTCTTAAATTAAAACTTCTCTGTAAGTTTTTTTTTTTAATTATTATTATTATTCACATCACTTTGTTAAATTTAGCTTAGACAAAGATTTTTATATTTAAAACTATGTACTTGAGTCTCGATAACTTGAAGTCTTACAACTCAAATATGCCTTTATCTCAAAGTCTTCATTCAATCCCAAACTCTTGAGAAGACACTAGGAGATTCATTTAACTTGAACTATCAATAACTCAAAGCATTTAGGGACTTTGAGGACCCTTGGCAGTTCGAGTTGAGACTCAATCGTACATATCTAAATTGCACAGCAAAATAAAAGTTTCAAGATTTATTTTGATTCCGACTTTGAAATGCAGTCTTCCTCCTCCCCAAACACCTTTTTTACATTCATTTTGAATTATTTTCTTGCTGTTCCTTTGTGATTAAAGAACAAAAAACTTAAATATGGTTGAATTGTATAACCCAGCATGGATCAAGTCTTTTTTATAAAACAATAATCCTTTTTTATACTTTTATTCATTTCACTTTTTTTTAACTTTTTCTATGCTATGTTATGTTATGCTCCAGAGTTCCATTTACTTACCACTATATTTTGTTTAACCATTTGCATGGGGCTCCAAAGAAATTGTGTATTTTGACCTGATTCAGCAACACTACAGGTAAGGATCAGTGGTCGGAAGTAGCGCGCTACAAATAGCGAAACTACTGTAGTAGCTACATTTTTTAGTAGTTTGTAGTGTAGCGCACTACTTTTTAAAAAAAAGTAGAGTAGTGAGTAGCGCGATACAAAAAAATAGTAGTTTGTAGTGATTTCTGGAAACTACTTTTAAATTTAAAAAATAAATAATAAATAAATAAAACTTAAAAAAAAGAGAACGAAGGAAAAAACCAAGGTTCTAATTGACTCTGACTGGTGCAAATATTACGCACGTACAGCAGCGGACGGAATGAAAGATAAGAACTATAAAAATATGAGCTGACCCTTAGATACATCATTTTGACATAGTACATTCTATCTGTTTGATGTATTGGTTTATTTGGAATCATGATTTTTATATTCCTTCAAATGATTTTCATGTTCTAAATATTCCTCGGCAAGAAATTAAAAAAAAATTGAAGGCTGAATTCTTCCAATTTTTCAACTTTTAAGTCCTTTCTTGTGGCGAATATTCGTAAAAATTATTAAAAAAATCTAAAAAGGACAAATTTTAGCAAAAAAAAGTAACAAGAAGGAAAGGTAACAAATAAATTCAAAGGCAATTCCTAGTTCTGTTCCATATGCAAATGAGTTAATTTATTAATGTAAACCACTTTTCGAATATTTTCGATCAATTCTCCAAATGGTGTATGCTTTTTATTTATTTATCTTTTAAAAAAGTATCGAAGTAGCGACTACATTTCAAAAGTAGTTTGTAGTCGCTACATTTTACAAAAAGTAGTTGTAGTTGTAGTTAACTACATAAAAAACAAAGTAGTTGTAGTTGTAGTTCGCTACAAAAGAAATATAGTTTTTTCAACCACTGGTAAGGATTTGGAATAGCAACTTTCAGGACTTCCTGAGCATGACATATGCCTCAGTCACACAAGTGAACGCTGATAATCTTCAACCTGCTAGCATCAAACCCAAGACCCGCCAGTTATGAATCTAAATAAACAAGTCTTAATAACGCAATTTAAACATTTTTCCAACTACCCCTCCAGTCATACAGCAAACACTTTTTTAGCCCCAGCCCCACGCCAAAAACTATTTTATGGCTGCACCACTGACAAGACAGTAAAACTTTTGTCAGTGTGAAGCAATACGAATAAAATTTTCAAAAATGGAACAATTACATTCAAATTTTGATTAAAAACTACTTCAATTCACGAAAATTATTTACACAGCAAAATACATTATGACATTTAGGATTATAACAATAACATAAATGTTAGGTATTATTTTTCACACGGCAATACTCTGGCAGATTTAAGTGAAATTTTGTCTTTGTGAGTCTTACCTAAACTACACTTTTTTCTTCATTACTCCTTGGTAACCAGAGGGGGGTTAATCAACATAATCTTAACATTGAATTTGATTTATTTTTTTAACTATCTAAATTATCGACTTTTTTACTTTTTTTACTTAAAACTTGCACAGACATGACCATGATTTAAATTACAAATAGTTAAAAGATTGAAATAGTTAGTGGTTTTAACCAGATAACTTTCAGAGTTCACTGAAATAGAATATCGTAGAAGATATCGCAAGCCTGATTTCTTTAAACAGATAAATGTAGATTCACTTTAGAAGTAAGTTTATTGTCATGCATCCTCAGGGACCGCGCTAAGGATTTTAAGCTGTTAGCCAGTAAATTAGCGAAATTTCAAAAGTCTTAGCCAAACTTCGAGAGTTTTAGTCAAAGAATTTTAATTGTTTGTTTTTTTAATGCAATAAGTGTATTTTTCCCCCAAGTGAAAATTTCTGACAATTTTCCATTCGCCAATACTTTAGCCAAAACAGAATTTTTTTTCGCTGAATTTTCTATTTTATCGCTTTTGGCGAGGTGGCGAAAGCTTAGCGCAGTCCCTGCATCCTTCTGCTTTAAAAAAAAAAAAAAAACCCTAATTTTCTTCATTTTTTACAAGTCTGCACTCAAGCTTTTTAATTAACATTCATAGCCTTTCGAGTGATAATAATTAGTCAAAACATTAAAACCGAGTTACCCTATTTGCTTGACAAAGTTTCAATACATATGTTAAAACATAAATGAAAGAATTAAAAAATATATTAATTTATACAGTATCAAGGAGGCATACATAATACAGGCATAAAAGTTAAAATAAATAAAATAAAGTTCAAAAAAAAGCATTTCACAAAAACAACTAACACACAAAAATTAATAGAAATCTAAAAGAAATAATCATAAACAGATGCATAATAAACTCGTGCAACACTAAACAAGTTAATGGAAAAACAAAAGGATTCAATCCCAAAATGAGAGAGCCAGACTTTATCAAATGTATAAAATCTAAAGTTTACCCCAGCCAATAAAAAAATTTTACATTGAAACACTACAAGAAAAGTAAAGTTCTAAGGACTAAAAATAATTTATGATTAAACTGTGTAAAAATATCTACAAACAAGAGCTAGCGCCACTGTAGCTTTTGTCAGGTAAAAAGTTTCACGCATTTGTGTTCTACACAGAAAATATACAATATATCCTGTGTATTGTATATTTTCATCATGAAACATTTATGCACGAGTTTTGTTTAGAATTTTAAAACTACACTTTGAAATAAAAAACATACAGTAAATATATATATTTAAATCATAAACTTTAATCTAAAAGACAGAGCTAAAAAATTAATGGGACAAAACATCAAGTATATTAATGATTTTTGTAACTCCTTTGATTTTAACCCACCCAGTATCCGAACAAACATACAGAGCGACTTTGGGAGGGCTGGCTTCAAAAGAGTTAAAGAACCTTACCAATAGTAAAATACTATACATACTTACAAGAACATAACAAAAAGAATCTGGTTAGAAAACGTTTTTTGGCCCCAAAGATTTCAAAAGGTGCCTTTGTTGATCAGTGAAACCAACAAACACGTGACAGCATTACTCAGTTTCCACCGTCTTACAAGCTACTGTAATAAAATCCTTGGCCTCAGTTACTTTCATGCTGTAACACTACAATGACAAACAGATATGTTCAACGGATGCTCATAATCCTTAACACAAGAAGCCTAGCATAAAATCATCAAATGAATCCTACAGAAATATATATCGCTGTTCTCAAGTAAAATTAAAGTTATGGATTTTTTTTTTTTTTTTTTTTTTTGTGGGTGGGCATTCTAATAGTCATGGCTTAAACTAGATATTTCAAAATTCATGACCCTTAGCAGAGATAACATAAAACAACCAAAAATCCGAATTATTTGCAAAGATTTAAACATAACTGAAATTGTGCTACATAATTCTTCTTAAAATTCAATTTTAAGATACCCACAGTTTAAAAAAAAATTTAATTAGAAATCCGATTCAAGTCAATTTTTAACTATCATATCATGAAAAAATCAGCATGGCAGAACTTAAAGGTCCATTGATAATTATAAACTTGCTTTCAAAACAAGCAGTCCCGCCTACATTGCTGCTTCCCCATAGTTACTTAGGCCAGTCATTTGAGCAATCATTTGGGGTCCATTACCCTTTCCCCTCTGGATTTTATAACCATAATGTAAATACAATTTTCCATGTATTTTGTAAAGCCCAGAAGCCTCTTGCTTCTACACCGCAGACCCAAATTCAATTTCGGGGTTGGGCACAGTCAACTCAAGCGTTTGATCCCTTTAGTAATTGATAAAATAAGTACCAAGAGAATGCTTGGGAAGTAAACATTGGGGCTCTGCATTCGGCTGACCACCTAACAGGAACATCTGCCTTTGCACCCCAGAGCCAGGGGCACCCCTAACTAAAATTTTAGGGAGGGGGAAAGTTTTCAATTCGCCGAATGAAGTTCCAGTTTTACCGAATGATAATATCATGACACACATGTCGTACTTGTGTGCACTTAGTGAGAAAAAACTTTAGGCATCTTTTAAAAAACAATTCTAAAAATAAAAAAGAACAAATAATCTCAATGTTGCAATATTGTCTTCAAATTGCCGAATCGCCAGCAAAAGTGCCGAATACGGAAATTATTGATAGGTCACAGTGACCTCCCGCGACCTCCCATCGGGCGCTCCTGCCCAGAGCCTTTGGTCACGAAAATAGAGATGAGCACAAGGCACAGCAGGCCTTGACTTGCTGTAGTAGTACTACTGCAGTTTAATTTAGTACTGCATTAGTTTACTACTGTTAGTTTATGTATTCTCCCCCTCCCCATAATATGTGATGAGTATGTAGGAAGACCCCCAGAAAACTTTGAAATGACAGGCCTGTACCATTGCAGACGTTGACAGAAACATGTTTTTACTGATTTCTATATAAGAAATCAGTCTTTCATTAAACGTCAGCAATAAAAATGCAAATGCAGCATGTTTTGGAGAACCATAAAGTATTGCTGCAAAACATTTATTGAAAAAAAAAGTATTACAAAGTAAAATATACAGTTTAACCATCTCCACTACCACATATTTATTTACTTTTCACCAAAAATAAGAAAAATCAGTGTTTATTATAGAAATATTTCTATATATGAACACACATACAAAATTATAGGGAAATATATTAAATTACTTTTAGAGAACAGCTTTACGTGGCTTAAAATAATACAAATATTAGTTTTAAGTTAATATTTTAAAATTTAACCCATTTTTTACACTAAAATGTTATAAGATGATGCATTAACAATAAGCCAAAAATACAAGTACCCATTCATGCTACTGAATATACTAAACTGCAAAACAACCATACTTCACAGACAAGCCAAAAATACTCATATCCTTTTGATATATAGTTTAAATTTCTTTTCTTACCAACTTAAAAATTAAAAAAATTACATTACTAACTATAATCTGTTACTTAGGCATATCAAGGTTACAAATTTTGCAGCATCTCCATGGA
This sequence comes from Uloborus plumipes, assembly GCA_038373865.1. Lineage (NCBI taxonomy): Eukaryota > Metazoa > Arthropoda > Arachnida > Araneae > Uloboridae > Uloborus > Uloborus plumipes. Next base: position 10,132 of record JAXGGA010018186.1, read on the forward strand.
AACCTAACATTAAATGGATTGCCTTAGTTTCCATGGAGACAAAGCAAAATTTGTGACCTTGATGTGCCTTTTTTGAAGTAACAGACTATAATGAGCGTGCTCTTTGGTTTTAGGTTTTCAATACAGAAATTTATTACCACTGATTAAGTAGCAGTAGTTGAATAAAGTTGCTTAAAGTATGTCTAGCACAAGATACAATGCTAAATGAATTTATTAACAATAATTAAATTAAACTTTTTGCAACTATGAAATAACATGCAATAAAAAATAAATAAACAATAATGATAGAATAGAATTTTAGAAGAAGTTAATTCATATTTGAAAATGTTATTGAATAAATGAGTACTTTGATTCCCTATAACCTTTAAGGGAATACTCTAATTTAAACTCCTCTTTTTAATTGTCATATTCATTATTTATACATACAATTACAATACATTTTAATTTTACTGTAATATTAGTATTTTTTTATTTAACAAAAGTTTTATTATTTTCTAAATAGCTTTTGTATTAATTTTATTCACACACAGTTGCTTAAAAGTTATTTATTTTTTACATTGAAAACTAAAATTTATTTAAGTGCATTTTAAAACGGATAAATTAATCAATGCTTGCTTTTTTATATTCATTGATTCAACACTGATATACACAATGTTGCATATATGTGTACATCATTTAATTCTCCCCTTATCTTCAGCATAGTGCTTTAAGATCAGCTTGTATAAGTCTTGGACAAAGTGGTTAATAATAAAAAGTCACAACTAAGCTAAAAATAATTCTACTAACCACAGGTTACAAACTAAATAATTAAATTTTCATGTCTGCTTAACAGAACGTACTATCATTAGTGATAACAAGAAAATTAGTTCACAGAAATTGAATGAAATTTTGAAATATTAATTTTAAAAAGATTTTATCACATCAAACAATTTTCATAAAATTTATTAGGAGGGAAAGACACTGATGGAAGCTAAAAAACAAACATTCCCCATTACAAAAGCCTACATTCAAATATTTATTCTTAAAAGATTTATTTATTCAATTATTTATGGAAGCAATATTAATTTATGAATGTTAAGCATACACATTAAGCCTTGTTTCTTATTTAATTTCTCAAGGGCAGTAGGCAAAATAAAGAGGACAGATTGGTTGTCATGTTAAACTTTTTATGCTATTAGTACCAGTGTTAGAAATAAACAGTTGTTGGTCTCATTTTAGGACCAAAAATTTTGATATTACAATTAGATTTTCGACCTCAAGTGCCAAATTTGATGCCAAAGGTTTAGGATCCCATTGAAGCTTTTCTTTCCCGACTCATTGTGATTTAGACCCAAATGACAAATTTAAAGATAATGTTCAAATGCAATCCATTTTGCCTTTTATTTTATGTTTTACAAATTTTTCTATTGGCAGTGCATATCAACAATTTGTTCAATTTATTTCAGAAAATACAGTAGAATACATTGATTATTCATTAAAAATAGCACCTATGTTATTCCTTTTGGTGCCCAGAAACTTATAACAGGTGTGATCATGAGACACGTAAATTTAAAATCTTATTTCTAACACTAATGAGTACTAAATACAGGAAAATAAGCTAATATAACCTATAATAACGAAATACATGCACATAAATCTATAACATTTTGCTTTTTCACTAGGGCAGCTCTAGAAATTTCTCAAGGCAGGGCCGATTAATTTTATTATGCAGCCTTTACTACATATCTTGGTTAACAAATGTTGGCCTCATATGTTTTGGCCTTAAACCTCTCTTCAGCTACTATCAGAGATAATCTAAAAGTGTCTTTTTTTGAACTTCAATATTGAAAATTTTAAAGTGACGAGTCCCTCATAAGAGGGACGATCGCCCTCTTCAATCCTCCCCTGTATCTGTCCCTGCACAAAGAAAACACTTGCTAGAATATCTTCCATAAAATCCCATTTTAAAGCAAGACAATGAACTATGGCTATCAATTTAACTAGCTGTCGTGGCCGTCACGAAACTTTCTTCTATATCTATCTTATGAATTCCAGTTACAAAATAAAATACGTACTCGCCCGAATAATTGGAAACTGCTCCAATTTCCCAATTATCGTAATAACCCTGCAAATGCAGAATCAATGAACAGAATCAATGAAAGAAATTGGAAATCATTACAAAAGCCTTGTTTAGATTAATTGCAAACATTTTATTTGTTAGTAAAAAGAAATTGGCAACAGTTAAAAATTTCAAATCATTGAAAGTTTTCAGCCGTTTTGATAATTAAATAGCGTGAAAGCGATTTTTTAATGAATTAATTTTTCGCATTGTTAACTAAGCGCAAAAATCACCCCACCCTCCCCCTGGGGCGATTGGCGCCAAAATTTAATCGATGCTTGCTTCCATATTGGGTTAGTGTTATTCTAAATTTCATTCAAATCTCAGCAATATTTCTCGAGATACAGTAGGTGCAATGACAAAATAAGCACTTTTGATTGCTCCACCCCCCTTTGAGATATTGACACACAAATTGAATCAGCACCTGTACTCAATAGGGTCTACCTATGGACCAATTTTCGTTTGATTACGCCTGTTACTTCTTGAGATATAGTAATCACCCCTGCGCAGAACACGAGCGATTGCTCCACCCCCGTTCAAGATATTGACACGCAAATTGAATCAGCGCCTGTACTCGGTAGGGTCTACCTATGGACTAATTTTCGTTTAATTCCACCGATTATTTCCTGAGATATAGCAATCACCTCCACGCAGAACACGTGCGATTTCTCCACCCTCTTTCGAGATATTGACACGAAAATTGAATCAGCTCCTGTACTTTATAGGGTCTACTTATGGACCAATTTTTGTTTGATTCCGTCGGTTACTTCCTGAGATATAGCAATCAGCCACGCGCAGAACACGTGCGATTGCTCCACCCCCCTTGGAGGAATTCGCTAAACAAAGTCAGGTGCACCAGTTCACATGGTGGTACATATGTGCAAAAATTTTTGTTCGATTTCATGCAGTAGTTTTTGCTCTAGCGCGGCCACAAAAACTGGTCACACACATACAGACTCACACACAGACACACAGACAGACATTTTCCAAAAATGGTCGAAATGGACTCAGCTCACCTCAAAACGTGCAATTCCGTTAAAATTCGACATTCGAAAATTTTCACGAAACCAATACTTTCTTCTATATATTAGATATAGAAGAAAGTCAAAAACTGAGTCATTAACAAAAAGACTAGCTGTCGTGGCCGTCACGAAACTTTCTTCTATATCTATCTTATGAATTCCGGTTACAAAATAAAATACGTACTCGCCCGAGTAGTTGGAGACAGCGCCAATTTCCCAATTATCGTAATAACCCTGCAAATGCAGAATCAATGAGCGAAATTGGAAATCATTGCAAAAGCCTTGTTTAGATAAATTGCAAACATTTTGTTTGTTAGTAAAAAGAAATTGGCAACAGTTAAAAATTTCAAATCATTGAAAGTTTTCAGCTGTTTTGATAATTAAATAGCGTGAAAGCGATTTTTTAATGAAGTAATTTTTCGCATTGTTGACTAAGCGCAAAAATCACCCCACCCTCCCCCTGGGGCGATTGGCGCCAAAATTTAATCGATGCTTGCTTCCATATTGGGTTAGTGTTATTCCAAATTTCATTCAAATCGCAGCAATATTTCCCGAGATACAGTAGGTGCAGTGACAAAATAAGCACTTTTGATTGCTCCACCCCCCTTTGAGATATTGACACACAAATTGAATCAGCACCTGTACTCAATAGGGTCTACCTATGGACTAATTTTCGTTTGATTCCGCCGGTTACTTCCTGAGATATAGCAGTCACCCCCGCGCAGAACACGTGCGATTGCTCCACCCCCCTTCAAGATATTGACAAACAAATTGAATCAGCACCTGTACTCAGTAGGGTCTACCTATGGACCAATTTTCGTTTGATTCCGCCGGTTACTTCCTGAGATATAGCAATCACCCCTGCGCAGAACACGTGCGATTGCTCCACCCCCCTTGGAGATATTGACAAACAAATTGAATCAGCACCTGTACTCAGTAGGGTCTATCTATGGACCAATTTTCGTTTGATTCCGCCAGTTACTTCCTGAGATATAGCAATCACCCCCGCGCAGAACACGTGCGATTGCTCCATCCCCCTTGGAGGAATTCGCTAAAAAAAGTCAGGTGCACCAGTTCACATGGTGGTACATATGTGAAAAAATTTTTGTTCGATTTCATTCAGTAGTTTTTGCTCTAGCGCGGCCACAAAAACTGGTCACACACATACAGACTCACACACACACAGACAGACAGACAGACATTTTCTAAAAATGGTCGAAATGGACTCAGCGCACCTCAAAACGTGCAAATCCGTCAAAATTCGACATTCGAAAATTTTCACGAAACCAATACTTTCTTCTATATATTAGATATAGAAGAAAGTAAAAATGGGCCCAAGATTTATAGCTACTAAAAATTTGAAGTTGCAAAGAAAACTACAGTTAGTTTGAAGTACAAAATTGATCACTTTTGATTGCAAGGCCCAATCCAGAATTTTCGTCTTGCTACCTATATTTGTGAAAGTATTACATCAACATTCTATTATTGTAAAAGTCTCCCCCTTCTTTATCTAACATTTGTTTGGTAATTTTTTTAATGGAAATTCTTAAGTTTTACGAACAAACAAACTTTTTTTTTTTAATTTCAAAAGTGCTATGTCATTAACTATTTACAACAGGATTCTTTTTCCGGGGGTGGTAGGGAACATAAGAAGTTCAAAAAATAAAGTTGTATTTCAGCTAAGTAGGCTTTGTACTGTATACTTTTCAAGAAATAATCTAAAAAAATTTACACCTAAAGCGGATGCTAAAAGATTGTACTTAAATTTTGTTATTTCATTAAAGCGAAAAATGGCCGAAAATGAGTTAAAATACTCTTACAAAGTGTTTCTCATGGGATGACCACAAAAGTCGGCTATGAATACTATTTTATGAATAGTTTTGGTTTCAAACTCAAAAGATTTTTCATATTGTTTTTGTGAATGTGCCAATAACTATGTTACGCCATAGATTTGTTTTCTCCGAAGCTAAAATTATTTGCAGACCTTCAACTTTTGGTGAGTTAGATTTCTCAGAAGCCTTTCATGTTCACAAAATTTAAGTAATATTTGTAACAAATCCTTTGCAGTTCCACATTTCGCCAATTTTACTTCATGCTTTTAAATTTTCTGACAACGCAACGCCAAATCCGGGCTCGGCACACGCTGACACCTGATTGGTCTAGCTTTTGCTCCTTTTCTATTAAAACTCTCCCGGTAATTTGGTTCATTCCATTTCTTGCTTGGCACTGAAGAAGGAGGCTTTATGCCTTTGAAACATGTTTGCCAATTTTTAACTTGACTTATTTGTGCCTTTAGACGTTGCTTTTTGGTTTTTACTCAATAACTATGTTTCTTTTTTTTGTAAAGGTGTCGATTTTATTATTGTGAAAGTACCGATTTTGAGGTATGATTTCCGTGAAGGTGCCCATAAATGGTAGTAAAATCAGCCTATATTGGGCCCCTGATTCTAAAAACAGGAACTTTAACTTTAAGTAGCAACTGGTGTATACATGTAAAAGATCAACATTATAGCTATCATATTTCACATACAAAGTAAAAATCACACAGAACAACATACCTAGTGACAGCATATTCTCTCAATCCAGCAGCAAGGTTCATTGAATTAAAGGTTCCAATACAGCCTCTCAGCTTGCGATCTTTTCCAATCTTCCATGTCACAAATAACGGACTGAAAGTTTGTTAAATAAGTTAAAATACCTTAAATACAGTATAAATCTATGTTTTAGAAATTAGTTGATGCACTGGACAGTTACATAAATAGTATAATACTATGGTTATTTCAAAAGATATCAAGTGTGATTCAATCATGTAAAAACAAAACCATGGAGGAAAAATATTTATACCCCAGTTTACCACAAGTACTTTTGCTGTTCAAACTGCTTCGCTGTTGAAATTTCATCATTATGAGATATTGATTTTTTTCCTTACAAAGAAAAACAAGATTATTTTTTCAGGTTGGAGAATTTTCTGCAGTAAAATTTGGCTTTTTCCAACTATTGTACCCAGTACAATTACATACAGGAGGTTAACAAACAACTTTATACTTAGACATGGAAAATTGTTGAGGCATATTTATTTAGTAATATTTTTTGAGTAAATTTTATCACCACAAAACATTTTTTACTATTTTTCAACTTTGAATAAAATTTTAAAATATGTGTATAGTGCCCGCCGCTTATTAAAATCACATTTGATTGGTGGATATTTGATTTTATTGAGCGGCTGATTTTATAAACCAGCATACATAACAGTAATTTCTTTTTTATTTTGTTAACCCATTTGTGCCCAGAAGCCTAAAAACAGGATACTTGTTAGTTATTGCATACAAAAACCTGTAATGGGTACATCATTTTACTAAAGCTGTTTTTCACAAGTTAAATAGTCCTTCTTTTTGAAGAAACCAGATACAGCCACTAGTTGGACATCAGAGTCAATTTATTGACAGCTATTTTCAGGCAAATCAGTCAAGCAATGGTTAAGCATGGGTAGCCGCAGAAAGTAAGTTTTTTTTCCATAAAATTAAACTATTTTAAAGTGATTTGCTTAAAATTAACTTAAAAAAATTTATTTAATTTTATCTATACTTTGTTTTAAGTTAGTTAAAACACAATTCGAATGTAACTTATATGTATAAAGTATATATTCTTTAATTACACAAGAGTTCAGGCCCATCATTTAAGGGGGTCAATGCTTGGGTACAGTAATGATTCTGTTCTTCCAGATTTGATTTTATAAAGAGGCTGATTTTATAATCCAAAGTGATTATATTGGTGGCGGGCACGGGCACTGTATTTCAATAGAGATGATCATATTTTATGCAGTAACATTTGATCTAACTCACATGATCTGAGAGACAATTCAAAAGCTTTACATACTTAAGGAAACCAAATATTTTATTATTTACAGGTAATTCTTGCATTTATAAATATTTTCTATTGAAACAGTACCAACATGTCATCTTGACAGGGTTTGAAAAAGCCCAGAACACCTGGGTTTTTGATGAAAACCCTGGATTTTCATCAAAATTTTTGTTGAAAAACTTGGATTTTTTCAGGGGTCTGTGTGCTACTTTTATTTTTCAGAGAATTAAAGAAGCCGTGATGAAAGATCACTGGACCTAAAAACCCGACTGAAACTAGAGAATATTAAAAATTTCCTATTTAGCAAATTTTGAAAAAAGCATTGTTTTATTGATTTTTTTTTAATTGATATTGAATTGAATTTTTTGATTGAAATAATTGTTGCTTAGCTTGATCTTCTAAGTATTTGAAGAAAAAAAAAGTGAAATGCAGTTTTATTTCTAATAATTAATAAGTTGTTCAGAAAGGAAGAAGGAGAGTTCTGGACCAGATATTGACCAAGACTAAATATCGTAACAAATTAAATAATGTAACTGAATTGATCCATATTAATTTCTTGACTTGGGTATTGATCAAAATATTTAGTTTGTTTCTAAAATAAATGTTCTCGCAGTAATTTTGAAAAAGCCCACTTTTCCGACATTGTGGGGTTTTTTAAGTGGGCCCAACTGAAAAAGCACAAGTGGGTTTTTTTCAGGCTGAGCCCACTTTGGGTAGTCTTGCTCTTTACAACCCTGTGTTGAGGGACCGTAGTGGCCTGATCAGTAAGGCGTCGGACTCGTGACCGGGGGATCCCGGGTTTGATCCCAGCCGATCAAAGATCCACTGTCTTCATTAATGGTGGCACTAATGGGACGTTAAAAATGTTTGTGGTCACAAAGTCCTCCAAGAGAAACGATACTTCTGAGGGTGCTGGGTCAAGGGTTTGCTCCGCCCTTGGTCTGGTTCAAAAAGAACACAGCGCTTTTCAGGGCCCAATCCCGGTTAAACCACGAGTTGTGGTAGGTACGGAGGATCCTGGAGTGTGTAAGGAACTGTGTTGAGATGACCTCCAGTGGAAAGATGACCTTCTATTGGGTTCGTAAGAAGTTTTTTCGAAAAAATTCGGAAAAGAGCCGTCAAATATTTTTCCGGATATTCCAACATCATCAAATACCATCTAAAGCTGCATTTTGGGACTTCAATATTTAAGCATTTCTGGGAAGAGTCCTGAAACTCATGAGCTTGCCTAACCTCATCAAAGATGGCCAATAATTGATTTTTAGGCCTTCATTTCTGAAAATTTTCTGTGGAAAAGCCTCTGGACTCCAGTTTCCCTAGGATCGTTAAAAATCCTTCAGAGTCGTGTTTCTGAGCTCCAGCATCAAAAAAAGTGACTGGGGAGAGTTCCTGAATATCATCTCCTCCTTTCATGTCACTAAAGATGACCAGCAATCTCATCGTTAAGACTTCAATTTCAAAACATTTTTGGAAAAGGGCATTTAAAGGTCCCTTTCTCCTCATTACCAAAGGCGGTCAAAAACTTTTTAAAACAAAATTTTTAGTTGAGAACATAGTGTCAAAAAACTTGAAACTGCTGCCCTTACCCATCATTCTTCTTGCTCTTCAATGGTAGATCTAGAAAACTTTCAAGGGAGGGACCATCGACTTTTATTACTTACTATTTTCTACGAATTCTGGTTTACACATGCTGAATACTAATTTTCAGTCTTTAAATCCGAAACATTTCCGGAGTTAAGCCTCAAATCTCTCTCCCCCTTCACCTAACATCATCGAGGGTCGTCCAAAACTGGGTCATATTCAAACTTCAATATTGAAAAATTCAGGAGGTGGAGACCTTGAGCCACTATCCTCTTAGAACCATCAAAGATAGTCTAAAATTGTGTTGTTGGTTTTTTTTTTTTTGGGGGGGGAATTTCAATTTCAAAACATTTTCTGAGAAAGAGTTCCAAGCAACACTTCTGCCCCAGCATCAGGAAGACATCTCTTGTTTAAAGACTAAACTTGCTTTCGAGTTAATCATTTTGAAATTAAAATATAATAGTTCACACAAAAACAATACACATGTTTTTAAACTTGCTAGCTTTTTCGTGTTACTTCATAAATTTAATTTCATTCAACTTCAATCGATTTAAAAAAATTTGATTTCACTTTTTAAACAAAAGCTATGCATCTGAAATGCTTCATTTTCTAAAAGCACAAATCAGCAGAACAATAAAATGAATTCAGTGCTGACTTCTATAACAAAATTTTCCTTCAGAATTGCTCTAACTTCTCCCAGAAACGAAAATAATAATACAAATAACTGGTAAAACTCCATGATAAAGAATCAACAAGTACAAAACACTGCTCAACAATTTTTTGTTCTCATGAACATTTTAAGTTTTTTTTTTTTTAATTGCTTTAAGAAGCATTAATATTTTCAAATTTTATTCTTTTTGGCTATTAATTGCTACTGAAATTTAATTTTTTCCAAGAATAATTACCTTTTACTAAAATACACATTATTATTTTTTTTTTTTTAATGGCTTAAACTATTACCAACAAAGATATTCAGAAAAAATTTAATTTTTAACCATGATAAATAAAGTTAAAATACAAGAAATATTCTGAAGAGTTTTCCCCATGGAAACCAGGGGGTGAATTACAACTCAGAAACAGAAAAACACAACAAACGGCCTTGAAACAACAACACACAACTGGTTCCCAGCATTGTTCAAGGCAATATTATAATTCCTTTGTTTCAGCAACAGCTCAAGCGTCAACAGAAACAAAACCGAACGATCTAATAAAAGTGCAATACTTCTAGATAAATTACTACCTGGGATGCTCTGAAAGGAAAGTTCTGATTATATTCAGTACAATACTCAACAAAGAAACACTTCTACATAAAAAGTAGGTTAACATCTTACTAGCTCTCATTGGGGAAGTTGGGAGTCTTGGGGGACTCGTATTGGTTTAAATGGCAGTATAAAACATCAAAGCAAAAGAAACACATTTCCACACATACAACCATTCCATTGCGATATATGCTTGGCTGACATGTATAAGGATGAACGATAGTTCCGTTGCAACAAGGATGGAAATGATAAGTTTGTTTCTCCTTCTTCGCCCCACAACAACCAGCAGCCATGACTACAAGCAAACCCCAATCAGAATCAGCTGGGACTTTAAAGAAAACAAATCAAGAAGGTTGAGCTGTTGTTGCAAAACTCTGCGATTACAGCGCCAAACAAAAACTATTTCCTCCATCATCGTCCCTCTCCCTCTCCCCCTTTCCCATCCCCATTATTTTAAACTAATGTGATGTATAAGTTCAGTTGAACTTCCGACTATTATTTATTACCCTGGTTTGAAGGTTTTAATTTTTCAGTTACAATTTTCGTAAATCTTTCTCGAAATCTAAAGTTGATCACATGGTTCAAGGAATGAGCTAGTTAACGTTCCCCACAAAGAAAGCAGATAACTTTAATTTTAAGGATACTTTATCCCATCTATAAATGCTATTAAAAAACATTGTTTTCTTTTCAAATGGTTTAATCTGTATTTTCTTTCCCTCTTTCCCCCCAAAATGTTTTAGAGTGGGGGACCGTAATATTTTTTGATGGAGTAAAATGTAATTCTCTTGCTTCTTGTTTCCTATTTCCTTACTGTTCTTTCGGTTTTTTTTTTTTTTTGTTCTTTTTTTTTTTTACTATTTTCTGATTTTTAGTAGAATTTCCTTGGTCAAAAACATTTTTATAAGACAAAATACATTATTTGAGATTATAATTTCACGAAAGTTCTACCTTCATCAAAAGTGCTCTCCAAGCTTCTCCGCTCTTACGTAATCAGGTTATGAGAGCGAATGTGCTTGTGTTTTGTTCTTGTTTCATCATTCGTTTCGTGGAGAAGTCGAGTGAAAGTTGGCTCTGTGTTCGATTGTCCTATTTCCAACTCGAAATTCTCTCTGCATCCTCGTCTGGACATAAACATGTGTCCAGTAGTTCTTCTTGCGCTGCTATTTAGCTTCTTATTACTACTATTGGAGTTAACTGCTGCTATCAATGTCACCTTTTATCCTGCAGCTGTCAAAAAACTCATGGAAGATGAAGAGCAACGCATTTATTTCTCCATCAACTCGGAGAAATCAGTGACTACTCCTGACGAGAGATTTTACAAAGCTATATCGCACAACCCGGATATTGCTTCTGTGACAAACGAAACTTATTTCAATGCACAAAGTAGCAACGGGACTTTTACTATACGAGGGAATTTCCTCGGTAAAACTGAGATATTTTTGCAGAAAGTTGTGAATGGAACTGCGAAAGAGAGCTCTAATTCTTTAAAAGTGAGTGTGGTGCGGCGTGTTAAAGCTATATCACATGCATTTACAGCATCCGTAGCTATTCTTGTTTCTCTAAATTACATAAATATGGGATGTGCTTTGGATTTGAGTGTCGTTCAATCAGTGCTCCGAAAGCCCATTGCACCAGCGATTGGATTTATATCCCAATATGCCGCAATGCCATTAGTAAGTTTCTGTATTTATAATTCATTACTATTTGCTATCTATGTTATTAGGGCATCTTGTTTCGTTTTGTTCTTCATTATACTGCTATGTAACTAGTTTATTATACTCTTATGTAATTGGAATATTGTGCTGTTACATAGTTGGGTTATCACACTGTTATATGATTGGAATATTATAGTTTTATACAGGGGTGCTCTGAACTTAAATTTTTGGCAGGGGAGGAATTTTAAATTTTCTGAATGAAACTCCAAATTTTACCAAATGCTAAAAGATATGAGCATAGCAACATGATTTTTTCATTACAGTTTTGTAATCCTGTCTCCAAATTTGCGGAATCCTTTAACAAAATTTGCGTAATAAAGACATATTTGGAAGGTCACAGTGACCTCCCATCGAAGCACCCCTGGTTTTATAATTAGATTATCACAACTGTTACATAACTTGATTCTTGTTCTGTTATATAAGGTCAATATCCTATTATATAATTGAGTTATGCAATTTTATAGTTTGATAGTTATATACTGTTACATGATTTGATTTTATAGTTATATAATTGTATGTTTATTGTTGAAAAGGTTAGGATTTCGAGGAGTCCTTTTTTTCCAGACCTCACCTTTTTGCTTTAAATACTTCTTTAATCTCAAATGTTTGCATGATTGCGCATTCTGTTTCAAATAATAGATGGTGGCAAAATGTACTACATTAAAGTACAACCTTGATTTGACTTTGAAATTTACGGGTTTTTCAATAATTATGAACAGTTATTTATAAATGCACACCTCAAAATTTAATTTATTTCTATGTATCCAGAAATTTTGATTGAAATTACGTCAAAAAATGAGCATGTATAAGAATAAATTCATTCACGTAGTTTTTAATAGCAATACATGAAAACATTGAAAGAAAAACCAAAATGAAAATTATGGTATTTCCATAAAACAAAACCACTATAAAAATAATTTTTTAGTGTATTATCTCAATATTAAGAGAAACGAATACGAAGGCTGTCTGTTGTATACATGAGT
>JAXGGA010018187.1:0-22643 GCA_038373865.1 Uloborus plumipes
CGAATTTTGACGACTCTCATTTTTGAATTTCATCTCCAGCAAGACTCCCCCTTTATCAATGGAGACAAACGTCATCCTCCGCACAATCATTCAAAGACTATATTGTTGCTTATGTTTTAAATTGCTACCGATATATTCATCACAATTAGTAAAACGTGGACTCACAACATGTAGTAGAGTAAAATATTCAACAATATCAATGCAAAACAAGCTATTAACGAAAACTAGCACGAAACTACAGTCCATGGATCCAAATAACAGAGTTGGCGGTGTATTGCACGTTCCTGCCTTAGCATTTGCTTAGGGTCGGTTACTAAGCAAGGGCTAAGTACTACCACTTTATACCCGAGGGAGAAAAACACCCTTTAAACAAAGTAAAAAAAAATAAATAAAAGAGAGGTTTACACAATAAACATCTTCGTTCAAAAGAACGACTGTTCATTTATTAGGATATCTTACAGCAACGTACATTTTTAGGAGTCTATCTTTTCGACCCGTTTGGTCTCGAACGACTCTTGCCTACTGATATATTTAAACTGCTTATAGCTCGAAAACAGAAAAGTTGCGAAAAATTAGACCCTTGCACCTCCATCTGATTCAGCTGCTTCGATGAATATACAGTAGAACCTGTTTATCTCAAACCTGCTTATCTCGAAAACCTCTCTATGTCAAAACTTTTCAATTTCCCTGCTTTTAAAGCATGAATTAAATGTTTTTTTTCCTCATGTTTATCTCGGATGATTTTTCCCGAAAACCTCTATATCTGAAATTTTGACGACTCATTTTTGAATTTCATCTCCAGCCACCTTTATCAATGGTGTAACTTGGAGACAAAAATCATCTTCTGCACAATCATTCAGAGACTATATTCGTACTTAAAGGTATGCCTTAACTTGCTACCGATATATTCATCACAATTAGTAAAACGTGGACTCACAACATGTAGTAGAGTAAAATATTCAACAATATCAATGCAAAACAAGCTATTAACGAAAACTAGCACGAAACTACAGTCCATGGATCCAAATAACAGAGTTGGCGGTGTATTGCACGTTCCTGCCTTAGCATTTGCTTAGGGTCGGTTACTAAGCAAGGGCTAAGTACTACCACTTTATACCCGAGGGAGAAAAACACCCTTTAAACAAAGTAAAAAAAAATAAATAAAAGAGAGGTTTACACAATAAACATCTTCGTTCAAAAGAACGACTGTTCATTTATTAGGATATCTTACAGCAACGTACATTTTTAGGAGTCGATCTTTTCGACCCGTTTGGTCTCGAACGACTCTTGCCTACTGATATATTTAAACTGCTTATAGCTCGAAAACAGAAAAGTTGCGAAAAATTAGACCCTTGCACCTCCATCTGATTCAGCTGCTTCGATGAATATACAGTAGAACCTGTTTATCTCAAACCTGCTTATCTCAAAAACCTCTCTATGCCAAAATTTTTCAATTTCCCTGCTTTTAAAGCATGAATTAAATGTTTTTTTTCCTCATGTTTATCTCGGATGATTTTTCCTGAAAACCTCTATATCTCGAATTTTGACGACTCATTTTTGAATTTCATCTCCAGCCACCTTTATCAATGGTATAACTTGGAGCCAAAAATCATCTTCTGCACAATCCTTCAAAGACTATGTTCGTATTTTAAGGTATGATTTAACTTGCTACCCATATAGTCATCACAATTAGTAAAACGTAAACTCACAACATGTCGTACCGTAAAATATTAAACAATATCAATGCAAAACAATATACAGGGTTGCCACAGACTACTTAAATGCTACTTTTTTTTGACTCTAGGCGACTTTTTTTGAGCACAAACAGGCTAAAAAGCAACCTATTTTCACTGGAACTACTTTTTTGGAGACTTCTTTTTTTTCCAAAGCAAGTTTTCATTCGAAAATTATGATTTTTTTTCACTATATTTAATTTTATTTATTAATTTGAAACCTATTATTTTTTTTTAATTTCTTTGTCACCTAAAACAAGAACATTCCTTTACTTTTTATTATAGACCGAACCACTTTTTTTTAAACAAAAATCAGGGAGCTGCTCAGATTTTGGGAGAACCTCTTTGCTACTTTAGTTTTTGGGTAAAAAGTGATTTGCTTAATTGCCATAGCTACAGAAAAAGGGGGGTGGATCTATTTATTAGATATATATTGTGGAAAAATTGGCTCAAAGTTTAGTAGATTGAAAGAAATGACTTACTTAAGACTTTCCTTTAACTGAATTTTAATAATAAACAGCTGATTAGGTAAAAATTTATTCTTAGAAACTTACAGACATCAATCATGGCTTCGCCCAAAATTCCACACAGTTAGAGATTTCAATAATTTTACACATCTTGTAATTTCAATTATTTTAAAATTGGATAGCTATTTTAACATAAGCTTACTGAAACACATTATAGCATAGTTCTTTTTTTTAACCTTAACTTTTATTTTTTGTTGCTTGTAATTACTTTTTGGTGGGAAGTGTGCTAAATATTCAGCAAATGAGCTTTTAATTATTAAATTTTTCACTTGCAATAGATTTTTCACTTAAAACCTTAATCAGCTTCTTTTTTATTTTATTTTATTAATTTTTCTTTAGATAGTTTATGCATAAGCTTCCAGTTGAACAGTTGACATATGTGAAAGTTGAAGTAACTCATTGATTAATATTTTTAGAATTTATAATTCAATAGGAAAATTATACAAAGTGATATAAATCAGAGGTGGATTGTTTAAAGTTTTTCTTTACTTTAAAAAGTTCATTTATGGGCAGTTTTCAAGGTTGTATGGTCTTCCACCTTGCGAAAAATACGAATCCTTTCGCACAATTTTTGGGAGTTGGTTTTTTTTTTTTTTTTTGCTTTTTGTTTCTTTTTTTTTTTTTTTTTTTTTGAATATGCATCAAAGCTTTGTTAAAAGGCAATTAAATAAAATTTATTCTTATTTTTACTGAAACTTCAGGGCGAGGACTGCTGATGGTCTTTGAAAAAGGTGAGAAAGGTGACAAATTTTAAAACAAAGGTGACTAAAAGGTGACAAAAAAGTAACTAAAAGGTGACCAAAAGTAATTTGTTAAGAAATGAAAAGCAGAAAACGATTATCCTTTGTTCTGACTTTTACCAAAAGTAGCCTACATACTATTTCAAAAGACTTAGATTCTGAACATGAATATGATAGAGCAGGACAAAATAAACCATTTTAGGACATATTTTCAAAAAACTTTCAGTGTAAACTCTGTGTTATGCAGGGGTGATTGTGAGTTCATAAAATAATACCTGAAAGTTTTAAAGAGAAAATATGTATGTATGTAGGGGATGGGGAATGTTTTTTTTTAACTAAAGCCCCTATTAATTAAGCACACCTAATTTTATAACCATACATATATAATAATTAATTTCCTTTCATAAACCAACACATTTCCTACATTCGAATAGTTTCAAATAGTTTTTAGTCAAAATATTGTGCATGCATTTAATTAAACTGTAAATGAACAATAAAGTTACTCTTGAACTGTTGTTGAACAAATTATCCCCAGAAAAATATTTTAAGGAGAAAGCAAAAGTCTAACAGAATTACTGTTTGTTGTGCGAAAATATTTATTAAGTAATGAAAGTTGCATTTTTCACTGAAAATATGAAAACGAATTGATCTAGATGCAGTACCCATAAATCTCCTAATCACTACAATATGACCTGAGTCAAGGATTTCATATTTATTAATACTGAAGTGAAATACTATTTAAAGATATTATGTATGTGTTAAAAAACTTAAATAATTGAAACAAAAATAAAATTCAGCCACAGATTCAGCATTTAAGTTTTTGACATCTGACACGATAAAAGAGCATGGAATTTGTTTAAAACTTTTATTTTAATGATTTAAACAAAATGAAAAAAGAAATGTTATTTGTTTGCCTTTCAACAAGGAACAGCAAGCATTGAAAATGCAAAATATGATTCTCACAGCGGACGCAAGGAAATCGTAATTTTCAAAATTAAGACGTAAAAAGTATGAAAATGGCATAGAAAATAATTCAAATAAACTTACTTCAGATTACAATCAGAAGCTCTATGATAAACATACGATTTTTACTATCCACAAAATTGAAGCAAAATAAAACTTAATCAGATCTTTAAATTTTAACTTTGACATTTTGATTTTCATAAAAGAAGAAAGAATTTCGATTGAATATTTTAAATTTGTAATTTTTTAGTATAAATATATTTCATTTATTAGTCTCCTAACTAAGGATAATAAGCATCAAAAATGAGAAAAATTCGATTCTCATATTTTTTTTTAATAAAGGCATCAAAATCAAAAACATTAAAATAATTTATTAAAGCAAAAAAAAAAAAAAAAATTAGAATGGCATCTTAAACTTATATTTGATGAATATTATTAAAAATTATCGGTATAATAATTGGAAATTCGAAAAGCAAAAAAATCCCTGAGGTGGGAAGATAAAAGCATAGTTAAAAATATTTTATTTGGGGTATTTTCGAACATGAAAATACTAGAATCGATCATGAAAATACCGGAAATCCGATTAAATACTAGAGCACAATCACCTCTAGTTATGTTCAACGAATTTTCTTAAATATCAATTAAATTTATAGTATCTGAAATTATGAAGTGAAGATCATGATGATGTATTTAAGGAACATATTTTATTTTTTTTATATTTTTAATAGCTCATTGCAAAATCATCCGCATTCTTTTTCTTGTTTCTCTGTAAATACAAAGACGTTCACTAAAAAGTATTGACAATAGAGAATGAGTGAAAATCTCATCTCTATGCAAATCACCAACCGAATTTTGTTTCACGAACAAAAAAAAAAAAGAAAAAGAAAAAGAACTGCCAAGTATCCTTGGAAAATGTGCACCTGTATTTTGAAACTTTTAAACAGGTGCTTCTAAAGGCTTTGCTTTGGGAATGAGCCACAGTTGAAACATTTTTTTAATGGTTGAAGGACTGATTTTTTTTTTTTTTTTTTTCAAAATTCCATTTATTTTCAGGTGAGGAAAAGAATATTCATACTCTTCAAAAATTTAATTTATCAAAAATAGATTTTCCTAAAACACATTTCAAGAAAGGTTTAAAAAGGTGACAAAAATTCCAAAAGGTGACAAAAAGTGACCAAATTTTCAAAAGGTGACTAAAGGTGAGAAAGGTGACTGAGTCCTCGCCCTGAAACTTTCATTTTAAAATTAAAAAAACAAAACTCCTTAATCATTTTAAGCAAGACTATTCACTTGTCACAAAAAGTACTGAATCGCCGATTTTGTTTCGAAACATGCTTGTAACATTAGCATTATATTTCTGATTTTTTTCGAGGAACAATTTTCTCAGATTTTAGCACACTTCTTTTAACAAAACAGCAAAAAAGGGTTTCATTGTTGTTTTTTTTTTAACTACTACTGAAAAATACTTGCATTTTTTATGCATTTCGAAAACAAAGAGGTAAAGAAAAGCACTCTTCTGCTACAAAATCTCCTTTTGATTGATTTAAGTGCCCTTTTATCTTGAAGCACCCTGCCTCTTATTTATTCTAGGAGAGGCACCACTAATGTAAAGAAACTAAACTCATTAGTTGTAACAACCTACCCTTGAATCTTCATCTTGAGGTTTGCAACTGAATCTTGATTGTATACCTTCTGCTCCTGGTCTCCGGAGAGCTGCCAGTGGGGCAACATTTCCTAGACCTCTTCCTCTTGATGTCATTTAAGCTTGAAGAGCTGCAAATATTTGTTAGTCTACATGAGTTTTTTGATTTAAATACAATCAGGACAGCAATTATCACTAAACAGCATAATGAAGTATACAATATGATTTTTCATACATTCCTTTATCCCCATATTGGAACTAGACAGACCTGAAATTTCAAATTTTCAGCTAATAACCAGCAGACCTTTTTGTTGAATCACAAAGATCATCCTTTTGTGAGTCACAAAAATTTCTGTGCTCTAAATGAATGCGGCACTATCCTAACACTTCAAAGCAGAATAACATTATATGATTCAAACAATTTTTAAGTTTGCCGCTTATGATTTTCTTATCACTATCTTACATTTTTTATTTTAGTTTTTGTTGTAAAAAATAATGTCTCCTTTTATAAAGTGGTGCTCTTTGCAAGAATATGGAAATTCAGCTGACTTGTATCAAGCTTCGACGGACGCTGAATAGGTTTTCAAGATACGGGACAGTTCCTTGAAATTCGCGACGTTTAGGAACCCTGTCCATTCAAATAACTTATTTCGGTTTGGAATGATCACTAAATATTTTTAAGCAAATTTGTACTTCAGAACAGGAAAAAGACCTGAAATTCTTTATTTTCACTTGTTTATTTCTGTATCTATATTCGAAAATACAAATTCTATGAAAAAAGTTTTTCTTTTTTGTCTACTTATTCTATTTTTTTTTTTTTTTCCTAAAAAGTTGTGCATCACGTTTTGAGAAGAAAAATATCTAGTTACCTCATGCATTCATTCTTTACTTACTAATACTGAAAAAATACATTACGTTTGGAACCAGAATACAAATTTTAAATTCTTCACAAGTCTTTTCAAATTTCTGCAAAATGGAACACAATAAAATCAAAAATGTTATTTACTTGAACACTGGAAAAGTTGACAAATTTTTCTGACGTTCCCGGTACTTTTAATTTTAACTTTCACTACGACAACATTTATTGCCAAAGTTCTTCATTGAATTAATTTTTTTACCAAAAGGCTGTACTTTACGAATTTTTTCAAAAATGAAATATTCAATGCTTTTAAATCTTTGAATTTGGAAAAACTGTGTCGTTTTGTGTTAGAGTTTTCCTAATTTCAAACATTTCAAGATATATATTTAAAAATATTTTGCAACAACTCTTGATTGGCAACAAAAGTATGCTTATGTTGAATTCATGGAGGAAAAGGATATCTTCAGTGTTTACTAAAAAATTATTATATTATAGACAAAAAATGTTGTAAACAAACTATTATTTGGTTAAATATAATCTATATTATTTGAAATTTATCATACATTAAAAATTTTCCCACTAAATACAACAGCTGCTGAAGGCTTTTATATTCAAGTTTAAATGACTTCGCCGGCAAATCATCAACTTTTTGTGAAAAAGTTTTCTTTGTGTGCTAGTAATTCATAAGTAAGTAATTTTGAAGAAATTGAAATGAAAAAAATATTTTTTAACATAGTATCTGTGCATTTTAGCTCAAGTTTTAAGGTCGACTGTTATTAATATGCATTTATTTATTAGAATTTTAACTGTTTCGTAAAGTCAGATGGTATTTCTTTTTCATTTGTTACAAAATTGACTTTTCATACCTTTTTAAAGTCATGGTTTCCCTTATTTCTTTTTGCTGTAAATTTGTTAACAATCCTCTTCTACAATATGACCTGTAATTTTTTATAAATTTGTACTATTTTAAACTTTTTAATAGATACTTAAATGAAGTTGATTAGAAAGTTAACTTTTGATTATGTAAGGGTTTTACCATGTGTTTACAAACATTTATATGTTTAATGAATTATAGGTCATTTAGTGAAATGTACTCTATTTTTGTGAAAAAAAACTTGACTGTTAGACAAAAATGGTAAGAAAATGTCTTGAATTTTGTATGTGTAAGTTGAGCAATATGTAGTATTTGTGTAAGAAGCTTCTTACAATTGCGGGAAGAAATTAGAAATAACAAAGTTTGATAAGTCTGTGTAAAGAGCGTAGTTAAAAAGTTCTTTAGTAGAAAAGATATTTATCGGTTTAAAGGTATAAGTGAAGCTTTTGAATGAACTGAAATGAAGGAAAATCAGAGACTTTCACACAATGCCGATATAGTAAATGAATGGTGCTTACTTTCTCATAAGGATAATCTCAATAATGTGTTGCTCATGTATTAGAATTTAGTTCCATTTACCAACACTTATCTCGATAACAATGTGAAATAGCATTCTCTAACACATTCCTGTGTAACTGATCGATAAGCAAAATCCTGTAAATTTATGGTGAGTTTTAGAAAAAACCTTGGTGACTAATTTTTTTTTAAATAAGTCAGAAGTCGTATTATCATAGAAATGTTTCATTGAAGTTTCCAATCAGACCCAGATAATATAGATATAGACAAACACTAGAACGCTGTTCGCAAAAAGTATTTGGAGTTGGAGTTGCAAACAATTTTGATATTTTTTAAACAATTTTTGTAGTGTCACTCTTTTTGGTAGTAACACTTAACAAATGTTGGTTTCCAATTTTGAGGAACTCACAATTAATAGTGATGAAGAAGGAGTAAAGAGTTGAATGTACATGTTTTTTTATTGTGGTATACTGTTCTAATTTGTACGTAATTTTAAAGTTTTACTGTTGGCAATGGCATAAGTAAAGTATGGCAGTTTTTGCAGAAATTATTTTTAAAAATATTAAAGTTCACAGACAGTTTTAAATTTTTTCTAAGTCTTCTTCCAATAAGTAAGAAATAAATTGCCTGTCATCTAAAATTTCTATCCGTCTCCTAATATTTTACAGTATTTGCCGAAGGTATTTCAATGCTAGTGCTATTATTAAATACAATATTCTTCCTTAATGTATTGCAATTTTTAAACATTTTTATTTTGTTCATTTTAAAAAAGGTACGGTATTTAAACTGTTTAATTCTCATTCCTTAATTTTGACTTTTTATAAATTAGTTAAACTAAATTTCATGATATTACTTTTTAGAATCATGGCAGCGAAACGTTCCATACACCAAGATCCAGAATATGAAGCTATTACACCGGAAATCCAAGAGAAAAGAATAAAATTATTGGAAGATAATGGTAAATATGTGCTCTTTTTTTTTCTTTCAATGCCAAATCATATAATGTTTCTTACGTTGTACTAGTCCACATAAATAAAACAAAGAATATGTGTGTGTGTGTGTACCAAAAACAAATCCACAGTTTACGTCGGATATGGACGAAATTTGGCAGGGAGATACTTGGGCACCGGAGAAGGATCATAGAGTGGTTTTTGAGCGGGAAAAAGTACTGATCCATTCAAATTTCCAATGAAAGACTTTAAAATGGCTCTATCTAGTGAAATACTTATCATATCTTCTCGATCTTGGTCTCATTCGAAAGAACGCAAAAAATACCTGTTAGGAAAGTTTTCTTCCGATATTTTTCAAAACCACTAATCGCTGCCCTGAAAAAAGATATGGGCGTTTTTAAATTTGGAAATATTCATTTCAAATTGGATTTATAAAACTTGTCTGCACGAGCGTGAAAAAAATTAAATACCGTGAAATAAATTATTGATAACAAAAAGATGTTGCCATTTTCTTCTTGAACATAAACAAATAAAGTTCTTGCTTTTGCTTTTCCTGTAGCGGGGATTTAAACCTTTTTTAGCGATTGATTCATTTTTCGTACTGCGCAAAATGTCGACTTAAATCTAATCGAGACTTTTATATACACGCGTTTCTTGACATAAATTTTATTCTCAAGGTATACCGGGCAGAGCCGGGCCACGCAGCTAGTATATAAATAAATTTATTTTCTACTTTAATGTATTTATGTTAGTTTATGCTCTAATCATCAGAATTATTCTCTACTAATGAAAGAGAATTGTTCTGATTATACTATAAACATTTTTATGTGGACTTCTTTAGGGAATGGTTGATTGTTATATTTAATTTGTACGTGCGTGGTTTAAAACAGTGCGAGAATTATGAATTTAAAGGTGGTAGTCATGATGCCGCCTAGTATAAGTTTCTTGGCATCAAAACAATTAACTTAGATGTCACTTTTTTATAAATGAAATACAGTCGAGGCTCGATATTACGACCGTCTCCGTCCTACAGAAAACGGTCTTTATAATGAGTGGTCGCTATAAGAGGTACAACATAGAGTATGTTGGGATACAGTTGGGAGTTTTCTCACCGGTCGTTATATTAGGATGGTCTTTGTAACGAGTGGTCGTTGTAACGAGCGTCGACTGTATTCAAATAAAAATTTTAAATATCATTGTGCACACTGCATCTGGAGGGCTGTATACTACACAACAAACTGTCGATAACATATTTGTAAAATATGCAAGAGTAGTGTTCCCGCTAGGCCGTTTTTGAAGGGCGCAGCGCCCTGCCTTTTTTCAGTTCGACAAAATGCTCCCTGCCCATTCAAGAATAGCAAAATTGCTATTCTTGACCCATTTTCCTGGACTAGGTAAATAAAGTTCATTTCAAGTGCTTAAAAAAGTTTTGAAAGTTAATATAATTCTTGATGTCCATAGGTATTCCTTGAATTGTGGTTTTCCTTTTTAATTGTTCATCAATACAATTTTCTTTTCTTTTTTTTTTTACTTGTTTTGATTTGCTTAATACACGTGCTTCATAAAAAAAAATGCCTACCTTGCTTGAGATTTCAATCCTTTTGCATCTTGTAAATATGCTAATATTTTTAACAATCAGAAGTTATTTAGACACTTGCTACTTTATATTGGCTTATTTTGTGTTTTATTTTAATTAATTACTTTATTTTTGAAACCATGTCAAAAATGAATTCTGTTTCGCAGAAAATTGCCTCCCGTGTTTAAAATTTCAATCTTTTTGCATTTTGATAATCAGAAGTTGTTCTTATATATGCTACCCAAGATCATGTTACTTTATGTTTTATTTTTGAACATCATAAAATAAATTTTATGAAACAAGGCAGAATTAAAGACAGAATTTCGCAAATAATTACTTTTTATTGTTTGAGATTTCAATCCTTTGTATCTTGTAAATGTTTGAAATGTCTTAACAATTAGAAGTTATTTCTATAAATTCTTTCGAGTTAGATAGTCATTATTTGTTTATTGCTAATCACTGATTTTATGCAAAAATATTAAAATTAAACAAACGAGCATGTAATATTTAAATTTAATGTTTGTTTTAAATGTATTTTTTAAAAAAATATTTAAGTTATATTCATTTTCTTTACTGTCTAAAATACTTAATGGTATAACTTATATTACTAGAAGAAATACTTTTTTAAAAAATAATGAGAGGTTGATCTTTCTAATTTTAAATTCTAGCTCAAATTGTTGAACTATGCATTTGTTTTCTAAATTTCCTACACTTTTGCCACATGCATTTTCAATTTCTTATCAGAATATTTTTAATAGCTGTAAATATGGCTCAAAAAATCTGAACTTCCAGTTAAAAGGCTATTTATCCAATTGTTTTTTTGGAAGGGCACAGGCACACATTCTTGGTAGGGGGAAGGTGAATTCAACAATATTTAAAGGGGTGTGTCCCAGTTCTGAGAGGGGCAGACACCGCATTGAAGTAGTGCCCTTTACGCAATAAACAGTGCTCCTTTCAGACACCAGCACCCTGCCTTTTTTTTCTCTAGAGTGAACACTACGCAAGAGGAAATAATTTTGTAAAGACAAAATTGATTGCATTTGAAAATTACTTCCACAAATTTCCTTCTGGCCAATCATCAATCTTAATCATAATGAGGCAAGGAAAAAAACTTGATCTTGATTAAAAACTTTATTCGTCTAATTTAATTTATGGTTAAAAAATCTGAGCATCAGATTCTTGGTCGCAAAATGCGACTAGCGACGGCTTATTTCTAACACTGGTTTAAAAAACCATCATTTTAAAAGCATTTGTTGATTTAATTCAGCTTAGTTAAAATCGTTATTTATATTACAATTAATCAAATTGTTTAAAAATTAATAAAAATCATTGATTTAACACTTTTTATTTATTTATTTATTTATTTTTTTTTTTTTTAAATACTGACTTAATTTTTTAAAAATATTTCTCTAAATATGGAATTATATTGCTTTAATAATCTCAGTGATAACTGGTAAAGCTATATTATATAAGTCCCTCTTTGTGTATGTAATAGATCCTGTATGTGGGTAAAAGTTTTGAAACACAAGTCACTGGTCCTATGGATCAGTAACTACAAAATTTCACTGGTTTTTACAAACTTTTAGGGTCATTCCACGAAAACGCTACGATCTTGTCCCTCACATGACACTCCTATATTTCATTAAAAAGTAGTAATTTTAAAAGGAACAAAGTTATTTGTCAAGCAATCCCACACCGGTTTGTGATTTCTCAACCAACAAAATTTTGTTCATTTACTCTTTAAAATCGTTAGTTTTTAATGAAACACATGAGCATCACACGCAGGACAATATGGCAGCTTTTTTTTTTTTTTGAATGGCCCTTTATTAGTGATTTATTTTTCATCCTTATTATAAATATTGAAAAATTAAAGAAAAAAGAAATGAGCAAAGTAAAATTAACACGACAAATGGAATCAATTAGCGGATTTTTTTATTCTTTGTTGGAAAAACGTTCAAAATCATGCTGTGAAGTGTTAGATTTGGGACATAAGAATATTTTGAAATGACCCTGTAGTAAGTACCCTTAGAAGTAAAACTATTTCTTGTTTTTTCTAGTGAGGAAACAAACTAAGAAGAAAATCGAATGCATTATTAAGTCCAACTTTGAAGAGGAAATCCTCAATAAAGATGCTGAAATTGATACAATTGATGAAGTGAGTTCAGTATTTAAAATGTCCGTGTTTGTGTTTCTTCTATTTTTTAAATACTTTATTTTCTGATCTGTAATTGAAATCTCTTTTATTCCAGCTTTTAAATGAAGCGCACACCACGCTAGACCGATTAAGGGCTTGCATCATTACAAAATACTATGCTACCTTAGGGCAAGAACAGGTAAGTTTATTGTTCATTGCAGTAACTATACCAAAATTAAATTTTTTAACTTTTTATTTTGTAATTACTTATTTTTAAATAATGGGTATGTTAAACAGTTTTGTGCTTTATAAAATACTAGCTTATTACCCGGCATTGTCCGGTATTGCATTATGTTTAACTTCTTTCATGCTAAAATAAAATAGGTGAGCCTTAAATTGATAATTCATTGTTAATTGTAATCTTTGTTGGAAAATACTCATTTAAAAATGTTAAATTTTATCAATCTGTATGCTTAAAGGCTTATCTCCATTACTCTATCTATTCAAAATTGAAAGAAAATGGCCATTTTGAGACAAAAAATGAATTTTGAGCTTTTTAGATTTTATTTAAATTTCAAAACCCTGCCTATGTGAATTCTAGTGCATCAAGGAACCCTTATGCCAAGTTTGATGAAAATTCGACGAGAACTGGATTTGTATAAGGAACAAACAAATATATATACATACACCCATTTATTTATTTATATATATATATATATATATATATATATAGATTAAGGGTTTTACTGTCTTCAATCAAAAGGTGTGCACAACATTCTTTTTAGTTTTCCAATGACAGAATTAATGATTTGGTTCTGACAACACGGGATTTTTCTCCCTGGAGAAAGAACTATATGAAGCACTGCTAAAAAATGCTTCAAACAGTTGGTGCGTCAAAACCTTGTTAGATCTGGACGAACAACAAACCCGAGACTAAAAAGAGGAAAATGTTTCCTTCTGTATCATAGCAGTGAAAGGTTTTGAGTTTGTATTCAGATAACTTTTCTACAATGAAAGAAATCTTCACAACTCATACAAAATAGTGAAATATCTAAGTTTATTCTGATTTGCAGTGCCACTTTTTTTTTCCCCTATAAAACCCAACTATAGTAGCCATAAAACTTTTATTTGAAGCTTATTTATGCACTATTTAATTCCTAATCCTTGTGAAATATGCTGTACCTACCTGTGATATAATAGATTTTATAAACTTTTCTTTGTGTACAACTCTAAGTGGATTAGAGTTTGAATTTTCGAAAAAAAAAAAGTTGTCTGTGGGCTATTGATTTTATGATTATTTCATAAACTGTCCAAAAATAAAAAATTTTCAAATTTCCGTTTCTAACTGATGCCTTAACCTGGGGTGCAGAATATGTCCGATCTGGCGATCCTAGATCGGGGGAAATTTTGGTTGTTTGGTTGGTTGGTTGGTTGGTTGGTTGATTGGTTGGTTACTTCGGGTTTACTGGCACAAGAGCCTTCATAGGCTATACTGCGCCAAACGATGATAACACATAAAACATATAAAAGTTTAAAACCATTTTTAAAACAGACACATAAATGACGTTTAAAATCTTAACTGATCAAGAGAATGAAAAGACATTTTTAAGCAAATTCAGAAATAAATAACTAAAACAAAGACAAAACACACAAGACAAAGATAAAACCACTATATTAGAGATGTAAAACCAATATCATGTAAAAAGGGGAACAAATTAGGATGAGGTATATCCCCAAGTAATTCAGTCAAAGATGGATAAAAGTTATTAAAATGTTTAAAACGAGTTTGGTTAAAATTTGGGCATTTACACAGGATATGAAACATTGTCTGGTTGACATTGCAGTTAATACATATAGGCACTGGTTCACGGCAAAGAAGGTGTTTGTGTGTGAACTGGGTATGGCCGATGCGAAGACGGGCTATGATTTGGTTGTTTGGGGAGATTTTGCTAATTCAATAAAGTATTCCGCAAGATTGAAAATGTTTTCCGAAAAATAAAACAGAATCGAAAAGCATACATCCAAAATTCTAATTATTTTTTCTTTTTACAACGATTATCAATTCATTTTTTGCTTTTCCGTTAGAAGCCATTCGCTGTTTGTGAACAGGAATCGTTACTGGGGTGCTTATGTAGTCATATTTAATGAGTCAAGCAGTAGTAATGTTTCTACGTGTATATTCTATGTAATAAAATATTGCATACTGTAAGTTTATATTCAATCAATTCTCTAGCAGTTCTCAATTTTCTGGACTCTTTCTTCTCACGTATGAGTATTTGCTGATTAAATATTTGCGGAGTTTTCAGTGCAACTCTTTTTGACTTCTATTTTACTGTGGTATGTCAGTTGTGATGCGAAATTAATTTTTATCTAAGCTTATACATATATTGTTAAAGTTTGGGGAAATTTTTGTACAGATTGGGGGAAATGTTGGAGGGAAAAACATTTTCTGCACCCCTGGCCTTAACTAAATAATACTGAAACATAACCACCCTCAAAATAGTTACTAACAACTGCACTCCACAACTAACAGGTGCAACAGGGTAATTACACTGCTCGACATTGAAAATGCAACACCAAGAAGGAGTGGTCAGAAATTCATGCAAATTTTACCGTAGACGCACGTCACTGAGTTATGCAAATGATATGAAATGCGCAGCTCCCCGACGCACGTGAAGTAAGATATAAGAGAATGAAGTTGAAAAGTGGGCTATGTTCATGTTGGTTTTTCTGCCAGACTAATTATCGGAGAAATTTGGTTTTTGTCTCGAAGGATACGTGTGATAGGAGGAAATGCCACGCCGTCCTCAACGAAGACACTTCCAGCATATAGACGACTTTACAAGGGGTATGGTGATCGGACTGAGAAGGGGAGGTTGGTCCATACGTCAAATTGCAGCTGATACCCACATGGATGCAAGCACTGTGCATCGGCTGTGTCGGAGATGGTTGGAAAGAGGAAATGTAGCCACATTGAGGGGTGCAGGTGCAGCCAGAGTGACGTCAGACCGCTTGGATCGACGGATTCACCGACAAGCTGTGGCGGACCCGCAAGTCACTTGTACGTCGATTCTGCAGCACGTGCAAGGTACCCTGGATGTTCCTGTGTCGACCAGAACCATTTCCCGTCGACTGGTTGCACGTGGCCTGCAATCACGGCGCCCGCTAAGAAGACTGCCATTGACCTCACAGCACATACTCCAACGTTTGGAATGATGCCGGACCAGAGCGACGTGGATGGCAGAATGGCAAACCGTAGTGTTCTCAGATGAATCCCGCTTCTGTTTGTCAAGCGATAGTCATCGCATACGTGTGTGGCGTCGACGTGGAGAAAGATCGAATCCGGCAGTAACTGTGGAACGCCCCACAGCGCGACAACGTTGCATAATGGTTTGGGGCGATATTGCATACAATTCCGTATCACCTCTAGTTCGTATTCGGTGCACTATGACGGCCCAACTAAATGTAGATAATGTACTGCGGCCAGTGGCAATCCCCTACCTTCAGGGTCTGCCAAATGCAATTTTTCAACAGGATAACGCCCGGCCTCACAGTGCTCGAATCAGCCAACATGCTCTACGAAGTGTACAGATGCTTTCCTGGCCACCATACTCTCCTGACTTGTCACCAATCGAACATGTGTGGGACGTGATTGGACGCCGTTTGCAGAACCTCCACTGCTTCGTTCAGAGGACGAACTGTGGCAAATGGTTGAAAGGGAATGGAGTGCCATCCCTCAGGACACCATCCGCAGGGTTATTGACTCCATGCCTAGATGTGTTTCTTCGTGCATCGCTGTCCGCGGTGGTCCTACTTCTTACTGAGCCGACGCCGTCCTCGCTCTAAATTTTGCTTATTTATTTTGAAATAAATATCACTTATTGTTCCATGCTGTCTCTGTCTTCTTACCAAATTTCATCACTTTCTGACCACTTTTTCTTGGTGTTGCATTTTCAATGTCGAGCAGTGTATTTTTGTTGCTGACAAAAACAATACAAGTTTTTGTTTCAAAATCATGAGAATTCTCAAAAAGAAAAAGAATCTCTGCCTTGCCAATATAAAAAAGCTGCCAATACTCAAAACCAAAAAATATTAACATTAAAAGCAGATGTACTGCAATCAAAAATAATGGTAATTTTCCGTCCACAATATCTTATCTGCTATGTCTTTTGAAAATGACTTTTAAAAGCATCATAATCATGCCCAAAACGAATATCTAAATTGTTATTAAAAATTTACTCTAGGTGTCCAACGATTGCTCAAGTAATTCAGTTCATCCAGCTGTCAAACCATATCTAGGCAAAACACCAAGATATGCAAATGTAAATTCTTTTGATTGTTCAAGCTCATCTAACATTGAAAACTCTTCAAATGAAGCTCAATCTCTAGAAGATGTACCATCCACATTAAATAACATTACGTTGAATAGTATTTCTGATAAAGTAGTAAGTTGTCCTTTTTTATGTATTTATATATTATTTTTGTTTTATTTATTTATTTACCTTTACGTGTGAGTTTTTCAAATAATGTCAGCTTTTTTTCTCACCATTTTTGACCCATAAAGTGTCACACTTTACCTTACCCTATGTCCTGCTTTGTCACATGTCACGCTATTTTTCACAGCATATCCTTTTTTAAATAATCTGCTGTGGACCCCACACTACTTCCTTTTATGTCTATTAAATAATTGCTGTAGTTTAATAGCTCAAACAAATGGTTGTGTGTACTCATGTAAGCGCATGAGAAACAACACTTCTTACATGAATAGCATTTTAAATATTTTTTTCTGCATATAAAATGATGGTAAACAAGGAGAATAGTAATTTAACATGTGAAGAAAAGTGATAATTTTATTAGCGACTGTGATTTAAAATTGCAGAAAGCTGCATGGAACATGTATAAAGATCAACAATACAATATATTAGTGCCTTAGAGTAAGCACAGAAACATTTCAAACAATTACATCCTTGTTTTGACGCAAATTAATGCAAAAAAAAATGTTCCACAATTATTATTCGTCTTCTAAATACCAACAATTTTAACATCATTCATTGGATTATTTGTTAAATATCGCCAATAGCCCCAAATGAATCCATATTCAAAAAATCTTTTCTTTTTTTTTTTTTGCCAAGTTGGCATCAGAAATTTGACTGCCAAAAGCTTGGCAATATATCATCAAGTAGTCACCGAATCATAACATCACTGAAGTCTGCATTGAAATAAACAGGTTTACCCCAAACAGGGGTAAAACATCACCTTTGGAACATTCCAAAGTAATTAAAATAGGAGGTGCACAACGAGACCTTCCCGTAGCACATTCAGAGCCTTCATGCTAAATTAGAATTGTCTATATCCAGGGTTGCCACAGGATACTTAAATGCTACTTTTTGCTACTTTTTTGGACACAAGGCGACTTTAGCTACTTTTTTATGCAAAAACAGGCCAAAAAGCTACTTTTTTTCACTGAATCTGCTTTTTTGGAGACTTTTTTTTCCCCTGACATTAGTTTTCTTTTGAAACACCTGGAGATTTTCTTTCACCCATGGTTAATTCCATATGTGACAGACATTACATCAGACGACTATTTTCCTTTGTTTCAAGTACCAAATATTAAAATATAGTGAAGAATTTTGTTGGGCAGAGACAATATCATGCCCTTATTATATACAACTTTAAAAAAAAATTCTTTTGAATCAAATATTTGTGTTATAAAATAATAACATACTGTGACAGACATTACAAAAAATGGACATGGAAATTGACTGATACCTCATTGTTACCCAATTGCTCTAAATTAATCTATGTTATACATTCAGAAAAAATTATATAGTAAACAAAGAATGTTTTTTACAATATTTGCTAAAAAAAAGTAAAAATTTCAAAAAAGGGTATTTATAAAAAATATTTAAATTGTGTGACAGACATTACAAGATTTCGTGACAGACATTACGTGTGCAAAATTTTGAAAACTTTAATTTATATTTCCATCAATAAATGAAAAATATGCATTTCCTGTTACATCAATTGTTAGAAATTGAATATATAAATGGTATGGAAGATGAAAATTGTTAAAATACATATTCAAAGCTTGTAAAATCCACGAGCATTGACCAAAGTTGGAGCAACTGTGGTCGCTACTATTTGTGTTTTGTTATACCACACAGCATGGTCTCTGACTCAAATTTGAATAGTCCCTTTATTTTGGCTGGCACTAGACACTTTATTTGGTACTGTTCTAACTCTGTTTTAATTATTACGCCGATGAACCTTTCGTTGTAATAATTCACAGCTAAATTGTTTTTACTTCATCTCCTAGCTCTAAGCAGAAAATAATGCTTGTGGGGCATTTCACGGTATTTGTGACATAGGGCTGTCCGTAACAAAACTTTTTAAAAGTTTAAAATTTTTATATATATTGAAAAAGTACATTCTAAAGTGTATGAATGTCATATTGTTTTCATATTTCACTTTATATTGTGTTTGTAATTGCACTCAGAACATTGAAAATGCAATTTTAACCGTTACAGACTCTACATTGAATTTTTCTTTAAAAACTAAACTTTTATTCCAATTATTGTTATGGACTCTACAGTCATCATTTTCACAATCCATAATTTTTTATAGAATGCACTTTTTGATTAAAATTGTTAGCTATATTTGAGGTGAGCCCAGGGGCGCACCCAGGATTTAACTTAAGGGGGGGCTAATTTCTGACATCAAGCACCCCTACCCCTTTCATATTCAGAGGTCATTGGATTAAAATTTTAAAATCGCGAAAACACTAAACTATAATAGATTGCCCCCCCCCCCCCCTTCTTTCTTTTTACTTATTTTTTCCGAAATAATAGTGTAAAGCTTTGCTTTTTTGATTGGAAGCTCTCTTGCTTCTGTTAAATTTTATGTGAATTTTTTACTTATTTATCAAATTGTGTTTATGTAAGAAAATAAATGGTAAATACTATGAGGATCTTCCAACCTTACTGAAGATGGGGTGATTAATGCACTCACGAGAATAGCGTTATGATACGATCATTATGAACAAAGACATAAAGTAGAATATTCAAACATACTGATAGGGCGTTCATGTGTTCTCCCCGGAAAAATTTCTGAAAAGTGATCTCAAAAACACAACATTTAGACAACTTTTGGTCATATTAGGGAGATTTGAGACTTGCCAGCCCTCATCTAATAAATTTTCAAAATTTGAAGTCTTAAAAACGTTATTATTGCACGCCATTTTGGCAATTGTTTGGGGGTGAGGTTTAGGAATGTTTCTATATTAAGCTTCGAAAAGCGCAGTTTGAGAGACATTGACTAATCTTAGGAAAAGCACGAGTCAGGGGCCCATTGTAAATTTTGGAAATTGATGTCCAAAAAACACCATAGTAGGTCCTCTTGAAAATGTTAGGAGAATGAATGGGGGTGGGGGTTTTGGAACTCTTCACTAACGGTTTTTTGATGTTGAAATTCCAAAAACGAAATTTATAACTATCTCAGTTAATCTTAGGAAGAATAGGGTTCGACCGCTCTCAACCCAAAATTTTTCGAACCTGAAGTTTAAACAACGCAATAGCATCTTTGATAATATTAGAGAAAGGCATAGAGTTCGGTTTTCACCTCTGAATGTTTTTTATCGAAATTAAAGATCTCAAAACTTAATTTTAAACGATTTTCGGGATCTTTTCTCGAACATTTTTTGAAATTGAAGTTTTAAAAATGTCATTGTAGACCATCTTTGATGACGTTATGGGAACGGATGGAATGTGGAACTCTCCACAGGATATTTTCCCCGAAACTGAGCTTAGAGAAATGCGGTTCCATTGTTGTCGATGTTAAGAGTTCGGAGGCCTTCTTCAGGAAAGTTTTCAAAATTTGAAGTCTTAAAAATGGGGTTATAGTCCATTTATCGGTAGCCATAGCGATATGATTCATGTACTCTGCACCATCAGTTTTTCGTAATTAAAGTTCCAGAAACAAAATTTAAGACCTTTTATCATTATTATTTCGTGGGAGGAGGAGGCTTTTTTTTTTAATTTTTTTAAATTAAAGTTTTAAAAGCAAAACTGCAGGCCAAATTCCATAATGGATCTCGTTTTTCACCTCCGGAATTTTTTAGAAATTCATGTTCCAAAAACCAATTATTAGACGATCTTCAATGAGGACTTTCAGACTTTCTCCCGGAATTTTTCTTTCAAGACTTGAAGCTCTAAAACTATAACTTCTTTCTAACTTCAACGCCGAAAAAAGAGAGGAATTAGGTTCGATACCCCCTTCCTCCCATTTTCTTAGCTACGTTTTTTTTAATATTTTTATTCCAAATCAAAATGGAGAAAATAGGAAAAGATTTTTCAGTTAACTATTTTGGTTTTCTGTATTGAAAATTTTAATTCCCTTCCAGTGCCTTCATTGGTTAGAAGTACAGAAGTTTGTGGCTTTAGTGTAAGTTTTTTTTTTTTTGACTAATTTGTTTATTATGCAAAGATACCCTTCGGTCACTTTTTTCTGTTTCCCCCCCCCCCTCTCTCTTTCATACTTCCTTTTCTTTTAATACCATTTTATATTCTTTATAATCTGTTTTAACTTTTTATCAAGCATGTTTCACAGAAAATCAGTGGCGGGCTAATCATGTCGCAATTGCCCCCCCCCCCCGACCATAGGGGGCTTTTATGAAATGGATTCAAAAAATGCGCATGAAAAATGTTTTATAGAATTCTGTTTTTGACAGAAAGGAGCTTTAAAAATTTCATTATGACGATCCTTTAAACCTATAATTCGCCACTGCGAAACATCATGATTTTCCATGACAAATCCTCAAAATTAAAATTATTTTGGTTTTGATGGTGAGACGCTCTGTGATTTGAAGTTCTATGCTTTGCGGAGGCCCCATTCTCGTGTATCATCCGTCTGCACATGTACAATGAATGATTTAATTGAAAACAATGCCTTGGTTTCTTGGAAATTGTAGACGAGGGGGAGCGGTATTTTATAAGTGAGAATTTGCCCACGTTCCCCTAGACTTTAAAAAAGACAAGGTATATATTATACGTGTGCGTATTTGTTATTTAATTGGATTCAAAGTGTAGTATATATTGAGTTATTAATGACTTGAATCTTTTCTGACACCGTGGAAAAATTTAAAATGTCGTTGATGCTTAAGGCTTCAAGTCCAGTTTTGTCATAGGGGGAGCTTAAGCCCCCAAAGCCCCCTCCTGGGTGCGTGCCTGGGTGAGCCTTTACTTTATCTGTCTCAAGTACCAGTTTTGGCTGAAAAATTGGTTTACGCCAGATTTAAAGAAAAATTCAATGTAGAGTCCCTAACGGTGAAAATTGCATTTTCAATGTTCTGAGTGCAATTACAAACATAATATAAGTGAACTATGAAAACAATATGATATTCATATACTTTAGAATGTACTTTTCAATATATATAAAAATTTTAAACTTATTAAAAAGTTTTGTTACGGACACCCCTTATGTCCCAAATACCGTGAAATGCATCTTGTAAAGATTGAAATACTCACAATATGAGGCTTAACCAGGGACGTCATTTCAAGTTTTTCCAGGGGGGGGGGGGGCAAAGGGTAAAAACACAATACAATTTCACCAGAAAACAACGAAACCACGCCCACTTATATGTAAATACATTGATTTCTCAAAGTCTGGGGGGGGGGGCAATTGACCCCCCCTGCCCCCCCCTAAATGACGGGCCTGGGCTTAACCCATTTATGCCCAGTAGCCTAAAAACGGCACGCTTGTTAGTTACTGCAGACAAAGACCTGTAATACTGTATACTTTTACTAAAGCTGTTTTTCACTAGTGGAATATTCCTTCTTGAGAAAACCATATAAAGCCGCTAGCTTGACATTAGAGTTCATTTATTGACAGTTATTTTTAGGTAAATGAGTCAAACAACGATACAGCATGGGTAGTCGCAGAAAAGATAGTGTTTTTTGAGAACTTATTTTTCATAAAATTAAACTCTTTAAAATGATTTGCTTAAAATAGATCACAGAAGTCTTCCGTAATGTTAGTTTGCAAAAATGGTTATATCATTTTTGTATAATCATGATCATTTGCTTCATATATATATGCCCAGTGTCCCATAAACAGGACACTGCTGCCAAATAGA
>JAXGGA010018188.1:0-22640 GCA_038373865.1 Uloborus plumipes
TGGTGAAATCTGCTTTGTTTGATGAGTTCTAATACCTCTAACAATTATGACCAATGTTATTAAAGGCTTATATGTATGTATATATATATATATATATATATATATATATATATATATATATATATATATATATATATATATATATATATATATATATATATTCACACACAGGGTGTCCTGAAATAGACTGACTGTTTTCAAAAATTCATAACAGGAGAACGGTAAATGATAAAAGAATTCTTGCAGAAAATTCAAGTGGTTGGCCAGGAATTTTTGCTCCCAGAACTCCAAGTTTTAGTTCAAAAAAATTTCAACAGATGGCGCTGCAGATAGTAAGCCCCCATAGATATGCGGTGTACTTTGGAAGCAGATAATCGGATCTTGCCGGCTGTACTACGAGGATTTTTGGTCGAGCGGTCAAGGTAAGGGACTTGTAATCCCAAGGTTCCGGGATCGAACCCCATGATCAACATTTATTTTGTACACCAGGTCAGTTCAAAAGTCAAAAAAGAAAATGGCATTTCATATTATAATTTTTCTGAATTTTTAATGCTTACAATAACGTCACAATACTTTGTTGACCGAATCGTCGGAAACCGTTTGAAGACCGTCTGTTGACTGAGATGTGATTGCAGTAGTGGCAGACAGTAAGAAAATACTGTAAAATAATTGCAAGCAATAAAAAATCCGAAAAATTGTGATGTGAAATACGGTTTTTCTTTGACTTTTGAACTCACGTGGTGTACAAAATAAATGTTGATCGTGGGGTTCGATCCAGTAACCTTAGGATTACGAGTTCCTTAACCGCTCGACCAAAATTCCTCATCGTACAGTGGCAAGATCGGATTATCTGCTTCCAAAGTACACCGCATATCTATGGGGGCTTACTATCTGCAGCACTATCTGTTGAAATTTTTTAAAACTAAATCTTGGAATTCTGGGAGCAAAAATTCCTGGCCAACCACATGAATTTTCTGCAAGAATTCTTTTTTTATCATTTACCCTTCTCCTGTTATGAATTTTTGAAAACAGTCAGTCTATTTGAGGACACCCTGTCTATATGTATATATATGGATAATCGCTCACACACAAACACATATATTTATTTCCTTATTATTTTCATAGTTAAAATATGACCAACCTGTAGGAGTTGACGTTTGTGACCTTTCACTGGATGTGGAGGTAGCAATATCTGAATTATTTTTCTATAAAAATTAAAAAAAAATACTTCTCAGTGTTTCAGTGCGTAACAATTTTACAATTTTTTTATGTGCATATCTTAAGAAGCACAAATATTTATTTTATTTTATTTATTTTAATTTCATTTTTAAAAGTATTGCATACTACAGACAAATCCAATTACAGTGCCAAATATAACCATTCAAAATATTGAAACATATAGACTTAAATAATTAAAAGGCATGTTAAAAATATCTAAAACATGACAAGGAGTTAAAATTTTGTGAAATTTTAAAAGACAGCAAATGAATAAAACAAATTACACATTTAAAATATTAAAACAAATAGACTTAAAATTATTAAAAGACATATTAAAAATATTTAAAACGCGACAATGAGAGTTAAAAAGTTTGTAAAATTTAAAAAGGCAAAAATTATCAACATAATTAAACTTTGTAAAAATATTTTTAAAACACAGATGACTCTTAAGAGTTCTATTTTGTACAGCAAAATGGATGGAATTAACAGTCTATTTAACTGCTCGGGTATTATTAAGTGCTTTATAAAAAAAAAAAAAAAAAAAGAAGACACAAAAGTTCACACCATGACCTGAGGCTGGGAACATAATATAAATATATAACTGTTACAAAAAGCATGTTCAATTTCAAAATGCAAGAAGAAACAAAATTACTTCAGTCTGAAAAATAATTTACATTACAGTTTAAAAAGCTAAAAAATACGCTTTTAAATTTCATGACATTATTTATATTTCATGATACATGAACCGATTTCCCTGATTTTCAAAACTATTGAATATTTGCTCAATGTTTACATGAACTTCTAATGCATTAACATGTAATATAGCTTAGTCTTTAATATTAATAATAATATTAAATATATTAATTTTATATTTGCAAAGAATGTTGATTTATCCTTTATTCAGAATTACATACACACTCATACACAAACAACTGAAACACTTATAATACATCAACATGCAAAAATATAGTTTAACCTTTAGTATTAATGATAGTATTTAATATACTACTTTTATATTTGTAAAGAACGTGAATTTTATCTTTTATTCAGAGTTACATACATACATATAAACCCACATGTGAAACTAATAAAAGCATATTAATAAGTCTTTTACTGAAAAAAAAAATACAATGAGTTATTTATTCAATTACATTATTAAATACAGTGAGCATTATGTGTACATAATTTTGAACATCTAATCAGCACATGTCAAATGTATACATAAATGCAAGTTCTCCAAATTACTAACGAATTTTTAAAGGAATACAGGAGAAATAGTTGTAAAAGGTAATATTTTTGAGGAAAACACAAGAAATGTAAGGGCAATATCATCCTTTAATAGGATTAGATGCTAATCACTTTTTTTAAAACTAAAAGCAAATTGTACTCGATTACTTATGCATTTACTTTCAGAAAACATTGAAAACATTTGGAGAGTTCAATACATTTTCACAAAAATCTGCCTGTACCATTGTTTTCCTCTACACAACTTAACCACCATTCCTACATTGAAGATTCTCAAGTTTCTGAAACCAAGCCATTTATTAATAGTAGAAAAATTAAAGATTGTTGCTAAAACAAAACAAAACTGCTAGAAGTGGATAATTTAGTAAGTCATTCTACAGTAGGTAATAACAGTTCCAGCAGCAATGTGGTTGAAAATACTGGTACACAATTCTTCAGCTTCTGTTCAATTTCCTCAAATATTTAACTTTAAAGTAAAAAACTTGAATAGATAAATATTTTTAAATGAGATGTTAAAAACTCCTTGTGACAAAAATGCCTTACTTTTCTCCTTTCATGAGATCTTTTCTTCCTTTCATCTTCGGATGATAATTGTGCTTGAACTTTCGACAACCTTTTACTATGTCTGATCTAGAATATATAGTAATAAAAAAAAAATAAGCATATTTTGCACGTGACCATGCAATAAAGTTAAGAATTGCATCTAAAATAAAACATTATATTCTTTTTTAACTACTTTAAATAGGAATACTTAGCTTTATTATGTGTACAACATCTGTATCACACACAAAACATGAAAAATTAACACATATAAAGTATTAAAAAAGATTCTTACAGATTTTTGTTCGGATTTTAACCGTTGCTCTGCTAAATGCCTTGCTTGCTTTAAATTTTCTTTCAATTGTGAAGAAACTTTGAAATGAATTTTTTCAACATCGTTTGATGAACTTGCAAAGAATCTAGATTAAAAAAAAAAGTTAATTCTACTGCACTATTCAACTAAGTATCTAATTTATTAATTCATGTTTTGCGAAGGATTACGAATTTTCAAAAGTAACCATAGTCTAACTCTACTTCTTTTTCATTCAAATAACCAACAGTCAATCTCAAAAAGTATTATTTTCAAACTATAATAGAGATAATTACAATAATTTATTGAAGAGCAACATAAATTCTTCAATGTTTTGTTCTATTATAGACTTTTTAATACTATTTTTATTAGCTTTGCTCGGAGATCTTTTGAACGTAACAGCACTTAATCACAAGTTAAATCATATTCCACAATTTTCTAGTTACATTGCATTATTACATTTTTGAGCGCAATTGTGTAACAAAATTATTTCATTTTTCACACATAATGTAGAAAATTATAAGCATACAGTCCACCATTGAAAGCGTATTCCTTACCATTCAAAACTTTTTCATATTCTTCAATATTAAAATAATTTAAATATACAAAATATGATATACATTTTCATATAATAAATCTTTAATAAAACCAAATAATTTTTAAAAGTTCAAGTTAGAAGAAATTGCTTAAAATTAAAAAATAAGTTTAAAACTTAAATCTGTTGACTTGGAGACAACCACTAAGAAGTTGTAATCTTCAAAACAAAGAAAATATTGATTTCCTTTTTCTTTTGACTATTCTTTTAAAATATTTTCCAATGTCCTTTC
Organism: Uloborus plumipes; assembly: GCA_038373865.1. Lineage (NCBI taxonomy): Eukaryota > Metazoa > Arthropoda > Arachnida > Araneae > Uloboridae > Uloborus > Uloborus plumipes. The sequence continues at coordinate 4,141 of JAXGGA010018188.1, forward strand.
CCTCTGAATTATATTAATTAAAGATGTATGACATAAACCTTTAGAATGCCTATAATATATGCAAAGAAGTATATTTATAAAATTTTAACACATTTCAAGTCAAAGTAACCACATACCACATATCTTGAATGCATTGATTATATGAAAATATGCTGCAGATGTGTTATTTTTGTACAAAAAACTCAATATGTGGATATTACAATAATAAGAAATAATTAATATATATAAAAATAAAATTCTAAGTGAGAAGATATATTTTTCAATGAAAAAATATACAAGAAAAGCAAAAAGCTTACGGATGCTGAAGAACATCTGATATTGAAGGAATACCAATTTTTAGAGCTGCTTTTGATAAAATTAATTCTAGTATAGAGCCTGTATAAAATAAAATAAAAACAAGCATTATTATTTACACACTATTTATGCAGTATAAAAAAGCTTGAAAGCGATTATGAAAAATACACAAAAACGAAAAATTTAGAGATTTATTACAATCAAGCATATCTGTTTCAAATTTTAGGAGAATGAGGAAAAATTGAGATAAATTGGCTTTGAAAAACTTCTAAAAATGTGAAATTGAAACATAAGTTAAAGTGTTAAAAAGCTTCAGATAAAAAATTTTTGAACATGTCATTCACTGTATGTCATAACTTACATTAGATTTAATAATCAACAAGTCAACAAAAGATTAATAAACAGTTAAATAAAGAAAATTTTATGTGTCTGATTTTGGTCAACATCTTCAGTATTTCACTATTTCTCTCTGCTTTTTTTTGTCATGGATTGCATACGAGTATTTTCCAACATCACCTTCCAACTCATTTTGTACATTGTCCACAAGTTTTAATAGTTTAACCCTTTACTGCACGGTGTGCCAGATCTGGCACAAACCAAATAAACCTTCATATAGTCCTATGATTTTTAAATGCAGTTAAACTGAGCTTTGTGCCCCTTCTGGAACATTGCTATAACAGTTTAGTGTGATTTTTATGCACTAGTTAGTTGCACTAGTCTAGGTATTACAGTTCTTGCTTTTGAAAGAAAGAGTGTCTGCATTTCCGTTAGAAGTGTGCTTAGTCATTATTTCCTTTGTTCTAAAAATGTTTAAATACATTTAGTGGAAAATTTGTTTATACCACTTATGGCAAAAAACACATTGTAGATTATTACACTTATCGGTATACAAAGCATATGCTATGTGCTTTGTGCCATATATAGAACAAACAATTAAAACATCATTTTTGGTGCACATTTTTAAGATTAATTTTTTTCTTCATTTTTCCTGAACTCAGGGCTATTTAAAAGGTAACAAATGATTTTTTTCATGAAAATATAAAAAATCGTGCAGTGAAGGGTTAACATGCAGTTTACTTAACTTATTACAAAGTACTTTCACATAAAATATTCCACCAATTTTGACTATTTCTTCTGCAATTTCTTGGTAACTCTTCCGCATTTTTTGGAGAAAGATATTAGCAGGCATGTATCTACAACATTTACTCTTGGCTATGGCTTCAAATGCAAAAATAACAATCCAAATTCAAGATATAAATGCGTTTGGTGCATGTCTATGTTACTGAGATAAAAATGTAAAACATACAGTTTTAGGACACAAACACAGGGAAAGTTTTAAATATTAAAATCGGGAGGTTTTTCAGAATAACAAGCTCAAGTGTACAGAAAGTTTACTTTTAAAGAAAATAATTTGACTTTAAATAAACTACTTCGAATACAAGGACAAGTCAAGGAATAAAACCAAAAACATGAAGTATTAGCACCATGATAATACATACGTAGTTCTTGGGGACAACTATTTGGAAGATGATCACAGTAACTGGAATACAATGGCACTCCGAAAGCCATTTCATATAGTAAATGTCCAAAGCAATATATATCGACATTTTCCATAGACTGAAAAATTAACATTTGTCAATGATGAAACAAATAAAATAATTTTAAGAATATGCACACACAAAAATTCAAAATATTAGAAGGTTTGAACGTATGCTATCTACCCTGGCTGCCATGAAGAGGAAAGCCACTCTCAGGGAAAAGGGCAGTCAACGGGAAAGGCTTTTGGATTAAGTTCAGTGCTGTACCGTATATACTCGCGTATAGGTCGATCTCGCGTATAAGTCGACCCCCGTACTTCTTGAAGGAAAATCGGAAAAAATCGAAAACCCGCGTATAAGTCGCGACCGCACTTTCTGAAGCGATCTGGAATGTTTCGCCGCGATTTTTGAATATAAACGTTTTGAAAAGAAGGAAAATGAAATGCAGTGAGCATTCTTGTGTTGAAAATGGCACGACTGTTATTCTTTTTCACAAAAAGGGTTCATTTTTGCGATCGCGATTTTTGTAACTGTTCGATTTTGTGGTTACAATTTTTGGTATCTGTTGCTTTTATTTTGCATTATAATCAATAAAATTTATAACGATATTATAACAATGTTGCCGTATTTCATTTCAAAAAGATAAACACCATCAATCAGAAAATTCGCGAGTACGGCAATGCCCGCACTTTTCGTACATGGGTGGTTTATTGTAATTATTTATTATTTATTTCACAATTAAACCATGCAAAAATACAGTAGAATGTATGAGTATTATTTCTTTAGCGCCTTTTTTTAATATTTAGACTGAATCGGAAAAATCTTCTTGTTTTTGAGTGTTTTTTTCCAAAAGTCGTTCGGGGAAAAATTTAGAAATTTTGCCCACGTATAAGTTGACCCCCTAGCTTTCAACTTCATTTTTTGAACTAAATTTCTTGACTTATATGCGAGTATATACGGTAACCTAACTGCAGGTCTTTTTAAATGGGAGGGGGGGGGGGGGCATTTAACTCTTTGCAGCCCTGCAATCTGTCACTATCCCGTTAATTTTATTAAAGTAGTTCCCGTAAAAGTTTTAGATAAAAAATTTTACAATTAAAATTCAAAAATATATTTTTACCTGAACTTTTTTTATTTGCAAATAATATGGCCTTAAAAAGCAGTTTACTCCTAAAGTGCCATTAAAAATGTCTAAAAGCTTGCACTTTCCATCCACAATGGCAACATTTCCAGCATGTATACTACCTAGAGGGGGAAAAAAACCATTAATTGAAAAATATGAACATTTTAAAGTATTAGAAGTACTTCAAATTGAAAATCTTTTAGAGGGCGGAAAAGTCACAAACATTTTGTTTTGCAAGTGACTTGCAACAGCTCTATATTTCAGTTCAAGAAATGTAAGCACTGTATAAACATGTACATATGGTATACATGTTGGTATGCATGTGATGAACAAAATATTTTTCTCAAAGAAATAACATATGTATGTGTGATTTCTGAGGCAAAGAAATTTTTGTATGCAGTGGAACCTTGGTAACTCGACACCCCATGGGACCACAAAAATATGTCGAGTTAAGGGAGCCTCGACTTAACCATGTTTCATAATTTCCACTTCAACACAAATTGGATTAAAAAAAAAGGTTGGACTAACCGTAATTCTTTTGTCAGATTATGAAGATTCCTCCTGACGGGTCACTTTTTAAAATGCACTACCATTGTGTTTCCCTTGAAAACCTTTCAAAAATTCTAAAATCAAGTATTCCTCACTTATATTATCCGCGTCTTCTTTTTTATGGTGAAAACCCATAATTTTTCAGTAATGCTTATTTACTAATGCTTATCATCAATGTCATAAAAATTAATTTCAGTAAATGCTTTTTCCTATCTTCCTTGAAAAGAACATGACAAAATAAATAGGACAAACTTGAATACCTTCTTATGAATAAATACATAATTTTTGAAAAGAGAACTACTTGCCATAGAGAAAAGGTAAACTTTTTTTAAAACTATCACTAAAACAGAATCAGCAGGAAAACTAAGTGTATAATTAAAAAATATAGCAATAACAGATCGGAGGAAAGTTTGTTTGATTAGAAAAATTTAAAACTGAAGAAAAAAATAATGAATGAATAAATAAGTAATGAATAACTACATAAGTGAGTCTTGCACACGATAAGTAAACTTAATTTTAAAAATAGCGGGGGAAAATTCTTTTGCTAATCAAATCACACAAGTGTAATACTTTCAAGATGTACAACTGCCAAGCTCAAAATGATACAGCAATAAAACTCTACAATACATTATTTAAGATACATAGATTGCCAATACAATAAATAAATAAATAAAAATCTATTACCATGGTAAAACCCTCGATCATGTAGAAATTTCAAGGCCGATAGAATGTGACTACCATAAGTTTTTATTTTTGAAAGTTCAAGCACACTGTAGTTTTTTGGATTGCAGTATTTCTTCAGAAAATGGGCTCCAGGTTTTGTCTAATAAATTAGAAAATGTAATCAGCAACATCATTAATCAAGAGAAAAATAACTCTAAGCACATTTTTCAACTAATTTTATTAATACAGCACCAGTTCACTGCAACAATAAAGGATACAATCAATCATAAATCTTTCCACAATACTTTTTACACCATTTGAATTTATATACAATAGATAGTAAATCATAATTTTAATTTAATGATTTTCTGCATTTTTCAAAACTCTAAAATCATATTTCTCACAATAAGGTGAGGAAAACATTTTGTTTGTTTTTCTTCTCCTGTTATTATTATGATTATTATTGATGACAACTGAAAGTTGGTATCAAACATTGGATTCAATGCGTCTTTCTACCACAAGAGGAAAAGAATGCATTACAAGCTACTGTGAAAGTTTCCATACTGATGCATGTCTTCACTGTAATATGTCCCAAGATATAATATTGTTATTCACAAATGATGACCATTTTCATGCTTCAGGGTTGCCACAGGAAAAATGTCACAAAAAAGTAGCAAAAGTCGGCTAAAAACGCTAAAAAAGTTGCAAAAAAGTTGCTTTTAAAATAAAAAGAAGTTGCATAAAAAGTAGCCATGAAAAAAAAAAAAGGTGCAAAGACACTGAATAGAAACATGTGACAAGCTAAACTGAATCATGAGTAATGCTTTAAAACAAGTTCAGAAAATAGACATATTTTGAACTAATGCATTAGATAAAACGTACAAATGAGGAAAAAAACAACAAAAGAGTACAATCGAGGTTACTTACTTTACAAGACTGCTGCCCCCCCCCCATTCAAAAGAACAAATAATAATATACTCATATACAGAAAAATTACTCCAAAAATCTATGTTTTTTACAGAAAAATGATTTTATCAAAGTAGTTTTCCTTTTGTTCACTAAGCAATTTAATTTATTTTCTCTTTCACTATTCCTCAACTGTATATTGCTGAGCTATTCTAATACTTTCAATATCTTTTGCTTCAATAGCTAATTTTAGCCTCTGGTTTACCTGTTTAAAAAGTACATCAGCTGATTTTTGAGTTTTCTTTCTCTCTCTATTTACTAGTTTGACTTTTTCTTCTAACTTTTTAACAGATCCCTTCAAACTTGACAGCTTTTCTTTTTCTATTTTTCTTTGTTTCAACTTTTCTTCAGTTTCTTTTTCTAATCTCACAATTGCTCTTCCTTCTCTTTCTTCTAGTCTGCAACGTAGAACCATGGGCGCCCATAGGGGGGGGGGGGTAGTTCTTTTTTTGCTTTTAGTACAATTTATTTAGAAAACATTTTTTCTTCATTAATGAATAAGTTATTAAAAGTGCCAAATTTTTACAACTCTAATCTGCACTAAAATCGCTTTCAGAACAATAACATTGTATCTCTTCCAACATTCTTCCATAAAAAAACAAAGGCAGATTCGTTGGTCGACCGACATCGCATTTGCATGGAAAACTCCCCCATGTTTGTGGACTAGCTGTTAAGATACAGAGTGGGCTGATCCGAGGATGGCAAGACAACTCGGCATTTTTTGGAATTTGGAAAAAAAAACTTTTTTTTCTGTTTTACATTACTAAACATTTTGGGTTTCAGGGAGGGGGGGGGGCGACGGGCCTGTTTTAGAGTCTTTGAAAATCATCAAATACCTTTTTAAACTCCTTAAAAAGTGCTTTAATTATATTTCTTATCAAATAAATAAACTATGAATTAACTGAATGGCCGGAATATTACTCTTTCGTTAATAATTTTGTAAATCTCCATACTATTTCTTTTAAAGGATTTTATGCGTTTTATACTATTAGTCATTTTATACTATAAAGTGCTGTTTCTCTCGTGGAGTTGGGTGGGTGAAAGAAAATCTCCAGGTGTTTCAAAAGAAAACATTCGTCAGGGGGAAAAAGTCTCCAAAAAAGCAGATTCAGTGAAAAAAAGTAGCTTTTTGGCCTGTTTTTGCATAAAAAAGTAGCTAAAGTCGCCTTGTGTCCAAAAAAGTAGCAAAAAGTAGCATTTAAGCATCCTGTGGCAACCCTGTGCTTTAGCTTTCATGTGTTGTTTGCAGTTTACTTTTAGTGAAATAATTTGCTATAAGCAAATATCATTACTCTTCCATTAAATAAGTTTCTCAAGCTTGAATTTAACAGCTCATTTGGTATTTATTACTTGTTTAATATTTTTTTAACAAAGACTTTTTGCTTGAGACTTCTTTTAAAAAAATATTACCATAGAATCAATAACTTATTAACACAACCTAAGTTGGTCTTTTAAATTTAAATAAAATATAAATTGAAATAAGATACAATGTATTATCTTTTTGTAGATACATAAATTAGTTACAATAAAATATGCTTAAAATCCTTCTGTAGCGATAAATATTGGGTTCCTACTTAATATTGCTCCGAAGTTTTACTGCACTTATAAAAATAATCAATGAATGTTTACTTGGTTAAATGATACACGACTTGGATCTGATTGTAACTAGTTCTAAATATTAACAATATAGTTCTCAATATATGGTCTAACAACCACTTATTTCTAACACTGACTACATAAATAGTTTTGCACTACAAGCTGTTACTCATTTTATTGCTCAGAGCTTCAAGTACAATACAATATGAAACTAGAAAGAGGCAAAAAAGTATAAGACAAACATTTACCTTACAAAGTATATCTCTTAAGGAGCCATTTTCTAAATACTCATAAATGACTAGACAACCATTTGCACTGACAGAGCACATAGTGACTGGATATATGTATGGATGCTGAAAAGAGATTCAAGTTTGAAATAACATTTAATTTTGATGAAGAAAGAAGAAACAGTTAGACATTTGAAAAGAAAGTTTCTTCAGTATTTCCCTAATCGTCTACTCTCCCCTTCCTATGCACAAAAGGGATTATGTAAAACAGAAGCATATATAAAAGCTCAAATTTAAATTTTGAAATTAAATTAGCTTTCGAGTTTGAGCAAAAGTTGACAAAATAGAGAAAAAAAAATATTAACACAATATCTAGTATGTAAAGAACGTTTCAAAAAAAGTGCTCAAAATCAAATAAAACTCAAATTTTAGTGAAATGAATTTCAACTTGGGATATTTTGTATTTTTTAACCACATCATTTTGCAGAGGGGGTGGGGGCAGAGAGAAAAAGAAAACCATTCGTTAAGATTACGGAAACTCTGCAAAAATACTTTGCTTGTAATTAAAGCAAGTAAAATTGAATTAATGCATAAACATATTTGGATTGTGTTACATAAATCTAGAATGCTTTAACATACAAATATTTGAAAGAAAAAATCTACTCTCAAACTCATATACTGTATTTTCTGGTAGATAAGCCAGGGCTTATATGTGTTTAAAAGCTGAACTTTAATTCCTGTGGCTTATAGGATGCAAAAGTTTTTTTTTTTTTTTTTGCCTTGTTTTTTTCTTTTGTTTTTGTTTTTTAAATACATGTTATGTTTTTTTTTATTGCCTAAAACAAAGCAAATTAGAATCTCACATCACAAGCCACAACTGTAAGAAAGCCACAGCTGCAACACCCTTAAACAGTTCTATTTTTAAAAGGGTGACAGCATTTCTGGTGATTCAGATGTTATTTTATTTTACTAGATCCCATACTATACCGAAGGGGAATAAATTAAGGATAAAAAAGCCTCAAAAATAACCAACATGATCTAATTAAGGAATCCAAATGAAAAACAAATAATAATGCTTAAAAAAAATCACCTGTTGCAGGGAGGATGGGAAGTAGGGTTGGGGTAGAAACCAAACAGAGTAAAACAGGGTTACTATAAATTGCAGTTATTGCCAAAATGTTGCAAAGTTTTAATTATTTACAATATTGAAAGACTGTTTTTAAATCAATGTTGCTAATTCTTTGTCATTGTTTTTGAATGATGTCGATAGGAATATACAGCATAGGTTTTATCAAATTAAATAAATTTTAACAAAGTTTTATGTGGCTTATACGCCCACAAAAATCAAATAGTACAATATGTTAAATGAATGTAAATATATGGTGCAAAATCACATGCCTTTAAAAACATATTACATTTTAAAGCTCTGAGTTTTCAATCTAAAACTGTATCTTAAAAATTATTTTATTTCATTTCTGAACTTAGTTAATACGACATATTTCATCTTATGCACTCATGTATACCTGAATTTTATATATCACATTAATACACAAGCACATTGCATAAAAATATAAGAGCATTCTATCAGAAATTCAAAATACTTGCACATTCCCAAGAAGTTTGACAGCCGATATTAAATCTTTTTCATTCAGATGCATATCAGGTCCTATTGCCATCTAGACCAAGGGGAGAAAATTGCATATTAATTAAAAATGGCGAGCTTGAACAACATGAAATTAATATTCATTTTTAAAGCTTTAGGTGAAAGACAAATCAAGCCAGAGCATTAATTACAACTGAAAAGGAAATTTTTGGGCACTAAACGAAAGAAAAAAATAAAATTGAAAGCTGAATACAATAGATCAGCAGTAGGCAACCCGTCGATCACGATCGGTGATCCACCGGTCGATCGAGATCCCATTTTAAGTCGATCGGGGCAATATTTTGAACTTTGAGTTTTCTCTTTATATAGAAAAAAATTAATTAATGGAGCAAAATTAGGCTTAATGTCGAAATTAAAATTTATTTGAAATATTTTTTAACCTATTATAGTCATTGGTTTCCTTTTAGTCACTATTTTATTATCAATTTTAAAACAAACAATATTCTTGGGTCTTAAAATATTTTGATATGGGTTTAAACATAACATTATTTTATCAATTTGAAGTGACTATGTACTTAATAAGCATCAACTTTTTTTTTTTGACAAGAGTTAAGCAATAATTTGCAGTCTGCATTGTCTCAACTTAACCCTGTATGCAACACATATGCTTAAGTCTATAGAGTATGCAACCCTCCCCCCCCCCCACACACACCAGCAAGTAAATCTTGTGTTTTACACTAAACTTGGAAAGTAGATCTTTAGTCAATTTAGGTTGCCGACCACTGCAATAGATATTTCCAGCATAGACACAAATAGAAACATATTTCAGGGAAAGATGGTCAATATTAACTGACTGGTATAACCTAGAGATACTGTTAGCCAGCTCAATCGGGTAATGGATGAACAAATACCCTGCTTATAAGAATAAAATCTTTCAAAACTTAACATCTCCCCATTGAGAAGCAATGTTAAAGATCCCGTTAATTGAATAATTTCCTTGGATAATTTAACATGTCTAGTCTGCTTATGTACATAATGTTGTTCGAAAAATGTTGGTATAAATTATTAAATAATGATGGTAAAAGAATTAAAAACATGAAAAGAACAAATCTGAACGATTTTATCTATGGAAAATGATGGAAGGTCAAGTGGGGGCTTTTAAATGTGAAGGTAATACTTGCTCCAACAAATAAACACAACAGTTAAAATGGCTTTGAGTAAGAGAAAAATTGAAAATATATATGGTAATTACAATGTTCTTTATAGTTGGAAAGGAAAAACAGAAGTGTTGCCAAAACACTTTAAGTAAACAATCCCCAATTATTTTTTTCAAAAAGCAGTGTAGGAAAGAGGGTTTAAAAACAAAGATTTTGTTATCTTAGTTCTAAGTAACGTACATTTAGTTACTTTTCACCTGTAGTTATCATACAAACATGTATTTATTATATTATTTTGTTCTTTAATCAGCTTATTTTAGAAAATTTTGGCACAAACGTTTATTACCTCTTTAACTAGCTAGTGTGTATTTTATTACATTAGCTTTAATTACTTTTAAGATAGTCTGGTAAGGTAAAGAAAATTTCCCCGCATAATCAAATACCGGGCTTAATTGAATATTACATGCTAGAGCTGACAGTATTTGCTTAATCTTGGCCGACAGTACCACAGATATCTTATAAACATACTGCATGTGTCATATATCGTATATGGCCAATATTTTGGATAACTGGCAGTAGCCAAACATTCCAATTATCCGGCAGCACATCAGTTTTGAAATTACATGCAAAGAAATGTTAATTTTGTAAAAACTTTGTAAAATGATAACCAATATGCAATATGAAATTATGTACAGTAAAATATAAAACCACATGCTTCAAAAAAGGAAAAAAAAACTTTATGAAATAACCAAGGTTGTTTTACTATTTTCACAATATGTCAAATTAATGGAAAAAAAAATATAAATTATGCACTTGTGTTTTTTCAGTTTTGCAAGATATGATGTAAAATTCAACCCAACTTTTAAAAACTAAAGGTAGTTACTCACAAATGACTTGTTATAAAAATGGTGCAATTCCTTCCTTTAAGTTTAAAATATACTGGCCACAGAAAATTAAAAATATCAGCAGATTATTTCTCAAATCGTTTGAAACAAATTTTCTGGATTATTACACACAAATTAAGCAATTAAAGGTTCCAGAATTGAATGGGTTGAAAGTATTACTTCAAATTAGTGTTTTAAAATAAACATAGACTCCAACTGCAGTATAAAAAAAGAAAAACCAGTTTTTGTGCAACTACTGCCTAAAATATATTGCAAGGTTTTTAGGAGGTTGGAGATACATTTTAAAAATTTTATACACGTTTACATTTATAATCATATTTGCACTAAATTTTTGTAACAACTTATCACCATCAGTTTAAGCTACTATGAATGGTTAATTGAACCGTTTATTTCATAAACCAGTCAACAGACAACTCTAAAAGTTCAAAAATGCATTTTTCGAACTCATTTTTAAAATTTTCTATAAAGGTTACAACATTTTAAGCTAAAATGTACACATATTCAGATACATTTCTTTCAGTAAAAAGTACTGCAGTCGCGATTGAATAATTTAATGCAACGATATAAATCTTTTCACAAAATTTGAAATTTTGCCTGTATTTGAAATAAGCGATTCAATTAAGACAACTTCCTTCACAAAAGCTAAAAGTAAAATTACAAACCCAGGAGAGGACAAATCTTTTCTTTGGCTGATTCTTTGATTTAATACTAAAATACTGCTTCCGCAAACGCCATCCTAGAAATAAAGGAGAAATATTGGTCACATAAAATAATCTGATAAGTAACTTATATAAAGCAGTTAATATCTAACAGTAATGTGTTTTATTTCAGAAAAACATAAAGTATAGCATGGGGCATACCAATATTAAATGAAATTCATACATACCAATATCAAGTAAAGGTTCAACAACCTCCCACTGTGGCTCAGAACGGAAGACCATAGAAACATGTTGAAGAGAAATTTCTAGAAAACAATAAAAATTTTGAGCTTTCAAGTCAAGTCTAGAATTCTCTGCTCCTTTAAAATAGGTAATAAAAAATTAAAAGATAATTATAGATATAAAAGAAGAGGTAGAACTAACGTGTGTTGACAGTTGAAATATGTTACAGTTGCATACACAATAACAGTGGCGGCTCGTGCCTTAACTTAGTGGGTGGGCCAGCAATTATATCTTTCCCCACTAATGTTTACACAGATACAATGAAGGAAACAACAGTTAGTAAACTAATGCTGAGCGACTTAAAATAATATTTAATTTTATTAATACAAATTTGCATTGCAAAATTATCTCACATTTGATTTGATACATAGGTTTTATATTTTAAATGTTACACCAGCCTTAAGCGATCAATGTAATACTAATTGACAATGTTTTCCACAGACGACCGACTTTCAAAATATCACTAATGTTTCTCTCATAATTTTGCCATTTTCGGACAGTGAAAATATTCATCACATCAAAAGTGTCACGCCTCGGTTACGGGACTTCACATTACGGGACTACACTCAAAAAGAAAAAGAAAATTCTGCCTAAAAACACCCCCTGTCTCCCCCTAAAAATTTCGACAATCTGCACCATGACTTTCTGAAAGCCTCCATCAAATTAAGGAACTCATAAAGTAAATGACTAGATCTAGGCATGCTTACATTTTTTTTAAAATTTGGATACAAATGTTGCAATTTTAGTTCATGAAAAAACAAATCCTAACGGTGTTAGAACTTTAAAATGTCACTTTTATAGCTATGATACTTTCAATTTTAATGCATGTATATGTTTTTAAATAAATTGGAATACACTGGAGTTTGACCAGTTATGGTCCCACTCGCTTACCTATGGTCGTACTCAAACTAGTAATGAGATGAATCGAAGTATTTTCAGGAAATACACAAAGAGTACATAACAATATTAAAACACTTATTTTTCTTACAATATAATCAAAATTAAAGGATCTTGACTACCGGTTCAAATACCATTAAAATTAAAACACAAATAACTGACTAATTTAATTATGTTTATCAGAATATTTGCTTAACTGATAATAACCCTTTCGGATACATGATTTGACTGACAGTCATCAATATGTGTTATATGCCCATTGCTCATATGTTAGAAATAAAAAATCTTGCAGAACGCCTAGTTTTTTCCAACCATTAGGTACCGTTATTAAACTTTGATATAATATATTTATTTAACTAGATTGCTTTTAAACAATATTTAATATTTCATATATTATAAACCTTCAGGAAAATATATTGCAAAATATAGTTTTTAAATGTTGCGAAATTTTATGTCCACGTGTTTCTTGAATTATGAAGCAATTTTTAAAATAATAATTTACAAAATAAATGTATTCATTTATACATTTTAAGCTGAATATAGTTTTTATATACAGTAGACTTTGATCCACTCAATATTTTTATGAACGTTCAATGTTTTAAGTTTTGTTTTTTCTGGTTACTGCTTTAGTGTATTTGTAGTAGAAGGTTAATGTTACGTGTCATAAGATATAAGAAAAAATGCTCAGTAGCAAACTTTTCATTCAACATCTAAGTGTTTTTTCGGACATTAAAATCCCTTTGAGTGTGATAATATTAGTTGTAGGGATGATCATCAAAGAGGGGGAGGGGGGGGCAGACTACTTCATTGATATTTTAGGGGGCGGGGTTAGTTTCTCGTTAGTCCTGGATATAAATGCAGTCATGATTCGGCTAAATAAATGTAGCATTTGGAGCTTAAGAATACGTATCACTTCTCCAAGCATTTATAATGTCACACCCGGCAGGATGACAAATTCCTAGAGTTCATACAATACTTACAGACTTTTTAATATATTAACACAACACTGCGACAAATGAGATTAAATTCAAACTAATACCAAGAAAATGGCAAACGCACTACAAGTCAAAAATAAAGTCTTCATACAAAAATTTTGAGAATAAGAATTTCAAACGCAAATTAATAAATAAAATATGCATGCATTGTCTTATAAAAAGGTGAGGGGGTGGTAATGAAACTGGCAATCTCTATGCCTGTTAGTAATAGGTGTTGAAAATTAAAAAGAAAGACTAAAAAAAAAGAAGACGTGTTATAAAAATCAATAAAAGAAAAACCAGGAGAGCGGAATGAAAAGCAAGTTTTCTCCCTAACAACAGGGGCCAGACATTCCCTGCTTCTCTGTAACCAGTGAGGACACTTCCCTCTCCACCGCTTTGGTTAGGGACAAAGGGAAATTTTGGGCCAGATAAAAAATGCCCACTTGTCGATTGTTACAATGGGGTGTCATCTCTCACTGCTCTTCTTAATTCAGCCATTGGGATTGGCTAAAATCGGGGGCTTGGCGAGGGCCGCTTTGATCTGGCCCACGAATTCGTTCTTAAAGCCGTGCTAATGCGAAGCGCTTAGGTGCGAAACGCTAAAATTGATGGAGTTTGAAAACTTTTTTGTGCTGTGTTAGCAATGTGGAGGGGGGGGGGGAGCTGAAGGTTTAAAATATATTTTGTGCCCTATGTTTTGTTTTGTTTTTTTTCTTTTTTGTTGGTTGAAATACAAAACGATTATATTTTATTCGGCATTTTTTTTCTTCCAATTTTTCTGGGTGGGCCCGGCCCACCTGGCCCATAATGAGGAGCCGCCCCTGCACAATAATAAAGGGAAGAAAGGCATTTCTGGAATTCCTCTTACGATTTTCACCTAAGACATGCTTAATTCCAAGTCATAATTTGAATTGCTAAAATGTGGTATCTTGTTTTATAAAAGATTTGGAGGACAAATTTGTAGAAAGCTGCAGACGTATGTTTTGAGGTTGCAAGAAACACCATTTTTATGCAAAAAAAGTATGCTTTAGTTAGATGTCTTTTCATTCCAAAGTTCACTTCTAATTAACATTGTATTTTTTATTATCTTTTAATTTTCAGTACAAAGATTTTTTTTTTCTTTTTTGCTTTCTGTTTATCATTTTTCTCTGTACGTTATTAAAAGAAGGGTAATAGCTTGATAATAGCTTTCTTACAGTTGAAAAATTTCTAAGCTCCTTTGTAATGGCTTTGTCACAGTGACCTTTCAATACTGAACTGCATGTTGCCATACTTATCATTACAAGTTTCTCTTAAATATTTTCTTCCATTTAGTTGTAGCATGAATTAAATGTTTTAAAGGAAGAATGGTACGATTACATTACTGGTACAGACTTTTCTTTCGAAGATACCACCTAAGCGTGTGCTTTCTCCTATATGGTAGGGGTTGCAGGCATATAAAACAAGAAATTTAATCAGCCATAAAAAAAATAAATAAACATACAAATACAAATGTGATGACAAACAACATGCTCTGGGCCCAGCTAGGTTGGTCCTGGTTAAATTATAGTCCCCAATAGTAATCAATGGCCCTTTTAAAACTATCCACTCTTTTGCTCATTAGAATCTCTTCCGGTAGGCTATTTCAAAGGTCCACTACCCTATTAAAATAGTAATTCTTCCTAATTTCCTGGTTAGCTTGAGATTTGAATAGCATAAACAATGTTCTCTTTCCGTGCAAAACTTTAACCCAATAACTTCTTTCTTTTTGATACTGTACATATTAAGCATACCAAGCCAGGAATCATACTCTAAATTAGAAAGCCCATTAACTAACCTTGTGGCCCTCCTTTGAATTCTTTCTAATGATTTAATATCTTTCTTCAGGTATGGAGACCGAAAACTGAACACCATACTTCAAATGAGGTCTTACCAAACATATAAAACAACCAATCGAATTATAAGGGCTAATCAATAACAAATCATTTTAAGTTAGAACAATATCCTCCAAAGGTGGGGGGGGGGGGAGTAAAAGGGAAAAAATCTCACATTTAAGCTTTATATATAGTTAATATTCTATAAGTTTTCAATGAATTCGTAAAATAAATTAATCTACACAGCTAATATTCCCATAACAAGTCATTAATAATAACAATAAAAAAATAACTGCACATGTCTTAGCATTTAAAGAAAAATTTACATAATTTATTAATAAAAATATTTAAAAAATAAATAAATAAAAACTAATGAAGTGAATTATACTTACCAACAAAATTAAAAGAATAACTAGTTGGATCTAAGAATTTCTTTACATGTAGGGTTGAAGCTAACATAGGATGGGATAATAAAAAGTTTATGTAACCCTAAAACACAAAACACACATTAAAGAACTAATGACATTAATCCATTAATCCTATAAGTTAAATACATTTCAATCATTGTTAAATATTAAATAATTATTTGCAAGAACATAGGAATTAATCATCGGGCAGGCTCACTTAAAAAACCTACTATGTTCGGTAAAGTGCATTTTTATAAAATATATTGCACATTGAAAACATTTATTTCAGATACAAACTAAAGATTATAAATATTTTGATCCATTTTAAGCCCAGAAATTGGTATGGATCAATTTAGTTATAATATTTAGTCTTGGTCAGTACCTGGTCCAGAAATTGCCATTTATCCTTTCCTGACAGTTTATTACGTATTAAAAATTAACCCATTTATGCCCAGTAGCCTAAAAACGGGACGCTTGTTAGTTACTGCAGACAAAAACCTGTAATGGGTATATCATTTTACCTAAAGCTGTTTTTCACAAGTTAAATAGTCCTTCTTCTTGAGAAAACCAGATAGAACCACTAGTTGGACATCAGAGTTTATTTATTGACAGCTATTTTCAGACAAATCAGTCAAGCAACGATCCAGCATGGGTAGCCGCAGAAAGTAAGTTTTTTTTTTGCGAACTTATTTTTCATAAAATTAAACTATTTTAAAATGATTTGCTTAAAATTGATCAGAGATGCCTTCTGTAATGTTACTTTGCAAAAGTAAAGTCAAGTAAGGTCGTATTTTGCTCACATATCTGCAAAATATCCCATAAACAGGACGTTAAATAACTTAATAAATATGGCAACGGCGAACTATTTTAAGCCTAAAATGTATGTAAACCATTCCAAGTAAGAGTTTTAAGCAGATAAAATTGAAAAAAATTGTTTAAAAAAAAACTTGGGCATAAATGGGTTAAACTGAACGTGAATTTCACTCTTATTTGTTTTGTTTTTTTTAAATACTTGAAAACATCAAAAAAAGCAATAATTCTTTCAATCTATAAATTCAATTCGGTATCAATTTAAAATAAAATATCAATTCAAAAATTCAGTATTACAATACTTTTTTCCAAATTTGTTTAAGTTTTTTAGGAGGTCACAGTGACCTCTCTTCAGTGCTCTCCTGATTTTATGAAATGTAAAGGTAGGTGTACAATGTTTGAATAGAGAATGATTTTGAAATGATTCTTGAAAAAAAACCCAAAAAGCCCGGGTTTTTCATCAAAAACCTCGGCGTGCTGGACTTAAAAAAAAAAAAAAAAAAAAAAAAAAAAAAAAAAAAAAAAACTGGGTTTTTGCAAACCCTGATGGAAAACCTTTAACTTGACACAAATTTACAAGAACCTCCATAAGTTGACAGCCACTTGCTATTTTAGTCCAACTTTCGCTACCAATATTCTTTCCCATAGATCAATTCTGAGAATTTTGCAGTTTCTGGGTCAGTCAATTTACTCTTTTATAGAAAAAGCTCTTAGAGAGAATTCTCTCTTGTACCCAGAAGAGTCTATGCATGTTTTTCAAACCAGTTTAAGCAGGGCTTTTCTCTTTATTAGACCTGATTGACAGGACACTCTTATTTCTCTAAGACTTATTTTATTAGAGTTGAAATTATGGAACTTCGATGAGCTGTACAATACAATTCGTTTTGCTCAAAAATTCTTCAGACATAAAGAGTAGCTGATAAAGAACATAATTTAATTTAAAAGCAATTTTAACTTAGCTTCCTTGGAGGAAAAAGAAGATGAAGCAGATCTGACATTCAAATGTCAGGATTTCCTCAATGTTTGAATGTTAGAATATGCCTGAATAGTTTTCCTTTTTCTCTTTTAATAGATTTCTGAAATCTATCAAGAATAGAGTTATTCCTCACATTACTTCCAATTCAATAATTGAAATAATACACTCAATCAAGGATTTGAACATTGATAAAATTTAAATGTTTCAGTGTTTTGAATTCTGCTTGGATAACATGCTCTTCCAGATATTTTTTTTAAAAGATAAAACTCAAAAATTGATTTAATTTTTAACATATATAAAATAATACATCGTAATCATAAATTATCATCACTTTCAGGGGCGTGCTTAGAGTTTTAGCGGCCCTGTGCGAAATTTGTTTTAACAGTCTAAGAAATAAACATTTTTTATTTATTTATTTCTTCTCTCTCAAAAAACATAATACATTTAAATTAATACACATTAGGGATGCAACGAATAGTAATTTGGCCGAATACCGAATACCGAATATTCGGCCAAACTCAAGGCCGAATATTCGGCTATTCGGCCGCCGAATAGTTGACTTGATTTTGTTAATAAACAAAGCACAGGTTACATTTAAAGCATACTTTTGCATGATTATGAGTTCAATATACATTATTAAAGATTTTAAAAACTAATTTGGAATAATTTTTTGAAAATGATAGCATTAGTTCAAACTTCAAAAATATTCGCGTTCGGCCAAAATATTACTAAAAAGAAGACCAAAGAAGAATGTATTTTCTTACCAATTGTTCTTTAAGATCAGAGCTTTATATTTAAGCTTCTGAAAAAGTATTTCATAAAGCTCTTCCAAATAAATAAGGGAAAAAAACAAATGAACTGAAATAATTCAGCATTGAAATGTATCATATATATTTTTTATTGTATTTATTGTTTACGTTTACCAAAATTAGCACCAACAAACCATATCTCTCTATGAAAAATGTTAATATTTGAAAGTATTCCAGTACAAAAAATATAATTATATTTAGATGATTCT
>JAXGGA010018189.1:0-22640 GCA_038373865.1 Uloborus plumipes
AAATATCAAAAAGAATGCCTTTAGCTAGTTTCTTTGCGTTTTTTTTACTCAAAAGATGTTTTCATGCATTAAAAGCATAAGAAATGACTCACAAACATTATTTAATATAATATATTTATATTTAAAAAAAAATCACTTTTTTTCACGTTATTGTTTCTTTTTAAATGCTTGAAATATAAATATATCATATAAAATATTTTTTGTGAGTTATTTCATATGCTTTGAATGCATGAATATATCTTATGTGTAAAAAAAATGCAAGGAGATTAGCTCACGGCATTGTTTTTCATATTTTAACCATAAAATCCCGATAAAAACAATGATAAAACTTTGCGATCGCAGCGCCCCCTGAAGATATTAACCGATTTTTCTCAAATTTTGCACAAAAGCAACTATCACCAAAGACAACTTTTGGCAACTATTAGAAGTTGATCTGAAAAACTTTTTATTTTTCGCCCCACCCTATTGGACAACTCAAGTCCAGCAAAATGGTGTTATTATTGGAAAAAGAGCTATTAGGTGCACCACTGACGTCACAAAAATCACTCTCCGTTTTCAAGGTAGGGTATTTAAAAAAAATAATAAAAAATAAACTGTTGGGAAAATTAAAGTATTTTCCGGGCCCATGTTATTTTTTTATATCATTCTATCAATTTCAGTTACAAAAAGTAGTACTTTTGACGGAAGGAAACTCCCCCATTGCAAAAATAGTCAAAATAAGAGGTATAGAGAATTAAGATACTAAAAGTTTGCAGCAAAAAAAAATATATATATAATAACAATAAAAACCTTTATAAATACCTATATAACCTTTATAAAAACTTTTTATATGGTGCCCAGGCACCATGATTAGTATGATTATTATTCACCGAGAAATTATAGGTGCAGATTTGTGAGTTAAACCCCGTTAACATGAACTATGAGGGACCTTTAAAATCAATTCGTCTTAACCGTATCCGATAAACAATAAATAACAAACAGGAGGACCGAATCATAAACATAGTTTGTTTTAGCAGGCATTAATTTCAAGTGTATCAACTTCCAAACCACATTACACTTAGTCATTTATGTTTTCAAGGCTATAGAGCGACTTAATAAATTATTTTGTTTTCATCAAATTGTATGAAATTCTGTAAGATGAACTTACGTATCAAAGCGTAGCATTTCCTTTTGTTTTTCAATAGTAATGAAAAGGATAGACATTTTTCTTGGACAATTGCCATTATTATAGCTATCATTGGCAACCTGGTCCCTCAGAATTTTGAATTCAAATATCCAATTGTATTTTTGGTCATAAATGGTTTGAATTTTCAGTGTTAGTATTGTTATTTAAAGAGAATAATTTCTTCAAAGATAACTTTAAGGACCTTGGAACCGTATAAAAAGATAGATCTCATATCTTTAAACTTTTTCTTTTTTGCTTCGAACTTTCAATTTAAATCTCGTTTCATGTTTGTGATTAGAAGAAATCTATCTGGGACTAATGGTTGGGAAAATACACTGCAAAAAAAAGCTGTTGTTTTTACAGTATAATACTGGCAGCCGAAGTTCCAATTTAAAACTGTAAAAGCACAGTAATAAACTGTAAAACAAGCTATTTTAGTTTATCACAGCAAAAGTAGCAATTTTAGTGTTTATTATGGTAAAATTAGCAATATTACCATAAAGTTAACTGCATTGTTATGTAAAAAAAACAGTATAATACTAGAAGCAGAGATTCCAGTTTAACCTTTTGGATCCGGGCTGTTCATATAGAAATTTTTCTTTCGACCCAGGTAGTACGACAGTTGAACCACAGATTTCTTTTCCATTGAAAAGAGAAGGTATAAACTGTCGTACCAGACGTATGAAACCTTGAAAAAAATCCCCGGCTGCAAAGGGTTTGAGTGAAAATTTCAACACCGTCCTCTAAACTAGACGAGACTTATGGTACAACATGTGTACCGCCTGGTTCCTAAAGGTTAAAACTGTAAAATGTAGAGTAATAAGCTGTGAAACTAGTAATTCTACAGTTAATTACTGTAAGCGAGCAATTTTAGTCTATTACTAAAATATTAGCAATTTTAGTTTATTACTATAAAATTAGCTGCATTACACAGTAAAAACAACATCTTTTTTTTTACTTTGTAGAGACCACTCTGCTTAAACGTGAGCATGCTCTATATAAATAGATTCATATACAGATCAGTCCACCACTCTCTTCAAGCCACATAGACTCTGAATCCACACTGATTCGCTGATTACGAGTCAGCACGGTACTGACGAGCGGGTAATGTTCAAGAAACCGGAGGGGTGCCGTAGTCTGCCGCATCGAACCGGAATCCGTATTCCGTGATGCTGAAGACGAACTGGAGGCAACCGCACTTGATGTAGCTCCCGTGATGTAGGATGGCCGTGCCTTCCCAGCCGTTGCTGATCTCTTCCGATGGCTTGGAGTTGACGGTGGTGCAACCACAGGGTCGACCCTATACGGGGAAGAGAAAGGAAAGTTTTTGTTACAAAAAAAAAAAAAACTGCAGTTGGAGTGGATTATCTGTAAGTCAGTCATTTCAGAACATCTGTCAACCGAAAGAATTCTGGAAGGCTGTCAAGACCCAGTGGTGGGAAGTAGCACGCTACAAGTAGCGAACCTACTGTAGTAGCTACATTTTTTAGTAGTTTGTAGTGTAGCGCAATACTTTTTTAAAAAAGTGGAGAAGTGAGTAGCGCGATACGAAAAAATAGTATTTAGTAGCAATTTCTGGAAACTACTTTTAAATTGAAAACATAAATAAATAAATGAAAAAAAAATTTAAAAAAAGAGAACGGAGGAAAAAAATAAAGTTTAATTGGCTCTGACTGTTGCATATCTTGCACGAGTACAGCAGCAGACACAATAAAAAATCAGAACCATAAAAATATGAGCTGATCTTAGATACATCATGTTGACAAAATACATTCTATCTGTTTAATGTCATTGGTTTATTTGGCATCATAATTTTTATATTCCTTCAAATAATTTTCATGTTCCCAAATATTCCCTGGCAAGAAATTTAAAAAAAAATTGAAGGTTGAATTCTTTCAACTTTTAAATCCTTTCTTGTGGCGAATGTTCGTAAAAATTGCAAAAAAAATGTAAAATCAAAATTTTAACAAAAAAAAAAAAAAAAAAAATAAAAATAAATAAGGAACAAAAGAGGAAAAGTAACAAATAAATTCAAAGACAATTCCTATGTTCTATCCCATATTCAAATGAGTTAATTTATTAATGTAAACCACTTTTCTAATTTTTTCGGTCAATCCTTAAACGGTGTTTACTTTTTATTTATTTATTTTTTAAAAAGTAGCGACAAGAATTCAAAAGTAGTTTGTAGTCGCTGCATTTTGAAAAAAGTAGTTGTAGCTGTAGTTAACTACATTTATAACAAAGTAGTTGTAGTTGTAGTTCACTACAAAATAAATGTAGTTTTTCCAACCACTGTTAAGACCTTTGCTGGTCACTACCTTAACTCTTTAAACCTCGACAAATTTTCTGTAGTGGACCTGAACTCATCTTGATTTTTGATCCACAGAGGGAAAGGGTGCTTCTTCTACGAACCGAAGATGGAGCACCCTTTTCTCTCTTCCCCTAACTGTCATATGACAAGAAAAAGTGAGAGATTGTCACATTTTCATATACATTTCTCCTCTGCTCAAAAACTTGCATTTTAACCCCAATACTAATTTGAAAACATATCGAACAACACGCTTAACATCTGTAACCTCAAAACTAATAAATGAATGAAATCAATTTAGTTGTTTTCATTAAATGTAATTAAGGATATATTAAATGCTGCAGCAAAACTCAATAAAATTCAGAATCATAAACAAATTATTAGCAGAGTTGGGCTGAGACAAAAACATGACATTTTCACTTACAGTTTAATTACAAAAATATAAAAAATAAAATTTAAACCAGAACAATTTTCTTTACAATATTTTAACTCGGGAACAGCTGACTGCATCACTTAGGAAGATGTGTCATTTCAGTAATGTGTGATGCAAAATATTTTTATTTATTTGTTTATTTAAAAAGTATTGCACACACTACAGAAAAAAATTTAATTGCCATGGCAAATATCATAAAAATGGCAATTAAAACAAATGATACATTTAAAATATTAAGACATCTAGACTTTAAATTATACAATGACACGTTGAAAGTATCTAAATAACACCAATAAATGTTAAAAAGTTTAAAATTTAAGAAAAAAAATATCAGCATAGTCAGTAAAATATTATTTAGCCATGAATGATCCCTAAGAGACCTATTTGGGACAGCTAGTTGGATAAAATTAACAATATAGGAGCAGTTAATTAAATTATTAAAGAATTTATAGGAAAAAAGAAGAAACAAAAGTTCACAGGGTCATTTTACCAGCATTCAGTGTCAAACTACAATGTCAATCATCACATTGAGCCAAATGACAATTCTAACAACATTAGTTTATGATTTCATCGACATTTGGTGTTTTTCTTTAAATCTTTAGCTGTGATTGGGAACAAAATGCTGAGTAATTCCCCTCTAATGGAAAAATACTCCTGCTTTCTTTTCTTTTTGTTTCACATCCTATTGATGTTATTACGAGGTTTTCGAAAATAATTGGTTATCCGGATCTGCAATCTTTATTTGTTGCAGATTGTTAATGCTGTATTCGATTGGCATTTTTAAAAATAAGAGAACAACTTTTCAGAAATTCCTGACTCTAACCAACAATTTTTCTTATTTGGCAAATTTTGAACCAATCAATTTGGTGATTCAACTATTGAATCACCAAAAGAAATAACGGTTTGAAACCAATTTACATTCCATTTGCACTATTCTTACAATAAAAGACAACATTTGGGGAGGTAACCCCCTCACACACACACACTACTGCACTGCAGGTATCTATAAAATGTATGTCCATGTTTTTTTATCATTCGGCGAAATTTGGAGTTCCATTCCGTAATTGAAAGTGAAAAATCTGCAGCCCCAAATAATGCAGTTCACTGCATCCTCGAATTTACAATGTAAAACATGGAAACAAAGAAAAGATTTCATTTTGCTTATGACTGTAAAAAAAGTGCCGTTACCAGCTTTCCCCGGGGAACCATGGCGGGCTTCTCGTCTTCCTCGGGAGGCGAGGGCAACTCGGAGAGGCGCTTCGATGATTTGGCGACCTTGCGGATGGAGTGGGAGAGCGTGTTGGTGGAGGATTCGGCATCAAACACCCTCTCAACGACATCTGGAGAGTAGAGGATGTTGTCCACCGTGGTCCCGAAACTGCTGTAATTCAGCAGCTCATAGTGTTTCGTCACCTGCAAAAAACGGTTTACATTGCAAGGTATTACAAATACAACGACCAGCAGCAGGCTCTGGGCCCAACGGGGCTGTCCTATTCAAATTACAGTCCCCAATGAAGATCAGTGGCTCTCTTAAGCTATCTATCCTTTTGCTCCTTACCGCCTCTTCTGGTAAACTGTTCCAAGTTCCCACTACCCTGTTAAGATAGTAGTAATTTTTGCGAGTTTCCAGATTAGCCTGAGATTTGAGCAGCTTAAAACTATGACCCCTTGCCCTGCATTCCGTGCAAAAATCTAACCCTGCAACATCATTCATTTAAATAAATTTAAATAACTGAATCATGTCCCCTCTGATTCTCCTTTGCTCAAGACTATACATATTAAGCAAAGTGTCGTTGGATGTAGTTCTTGAAATCAGAGCAGGTTTCAATTACAGTGGGAGGTTAATTTAATACGAATGAAACCATATGCGGCAAGAAATAATCATTTAAGTCAATTAGTATGCTTCAAACTGCCCTAGTTAGTGCTTGGGGAATACCTGCCTCCTATTTCATGTGAATCTTATGCTCCGTGCAACTAAATTATAGGAAGTAAATTTGTTTGTCATCTATAACAATCTTCCAGAAATATTTTCTCTTTTTAATCGAAAGAAGAAAAAATATATTTAATTCGCAAATATACTGAGCAGTGGCTGTAGTGATGCAAGGTATAAAACCTTGCTGAAGTGGTAGTTTATTCTCCTTTTCCCTGAGTATTTTTTACGAAGTAAGTGCATTTTATAAGAAATGCCGAGAAGGTATGCTTTCAATTTTGAGCCCAAATAGTTTTTATGCTTTTAGTAGAATAAATTTTATCAATTTTATCGTTAGTAAGTTATTTTTACTGCATCAAAATGACGACTAGAATCCAAGTGGTTTTAAGGCACAACTTCTTGCAAAAAGACCAGTGGTTAAAGACAACTTTCCTTAGTTGATAAAAAAATTAAGATGACAAGCTTATTTTAGCTTATTTTACTTGAGCTAATAAAACATAAAACTGTAAAGTATCACAACTAGCTTAATACATTTAAAAAAAATTTACAGGTGAAGCCAAATATATTTCATACTCTGGCGACTTAATTTTTCTCAGTCAGTTATTAATTATTATTACTATTTTAAAAGCCTTTGATGCAGGACTTCATCTCTGTTTACTTTTTTAGATTAGTGTTACTGTTTAATTAGCTACATATAAAAATAATTTGATTTTAGCTGGTCTGTTTAAAAAAAAAAGGCTTTTGGTAGTGATTTTTGACCTAATTCAGAAAGAAGAATTTTTCTAAATTTCGAACAGGTTTTAAAACGGCCTCATATTTGAATTCAAAGGGCAAATGCTGATCATTTTGGCTGAAATTAGTTGCATTTCAATTGAATTGTAGCATTTTACACTTACCTCATCATAAAAAACAGATGCATGTTTTGTAGACACAAAATTACAGTGACCATAATTTGTAAAGCAAACATCCATGTCTGCACCTGTAAAGGAAAACAATATTGTAAATGGTACACTGTAGATATTTTTTCAAAAAAAAAATGTGTGTTGAATTATTATTCTGTTACCACAAACAACATTTAAACCAAATATAATACATAATACCTTAACTGCAGTGCAAATTAGAAATACAGTATAACCTCGATTTAACGATTGCCTATGGACTGTAAAAAATTATTGTTAAATCGAGGATATCGTTAAATCGAGAAAGCACTTAGAAGTTAAACGGATTAAACTACTGATAATTAAGTGAACGCTTAAACATACGTTATTTTGCTTCTATAAGAAAACTGCGCGTTTATATTATTTCCAAAGTTATTTCATCGATCTTTGTTTTCTTTTGTTGAGAAAATTTCACTTTTTTCGACCTAATTTTTCTCGACTGATCACTCTCCTCTCAAGGTGCAAAAAAATTGTGTTTGGAATGCTAGAAGTTTGGACGTTACTAAAGGATGAATCTTTTTACTATTGGAACATGAGGTTTCATGCTGTTGCAAGTAAAATAGTTAGAAAAATATTTTAAACATATACTACTGTATGTTTGACGAGAGATAATTTGGCCCTGTCCGATATCATCGTTAAATCGAGGAAAGCTATCGTTAAATTGAGGAAGTTTTAACTTTAAATTCAAGGCATATGAGTCGGGACCAATGAAATGTATCGTTAAATTGGGGAAATCGTTAAATCGGGTATCGTTAAATCGAAGTTATACTGTAAATAAATAAATTCTACTTCAGTTCTGAACAATGTCATTTTTCATTTTTTAAATGAACGTAATTTCTGATCCATAGTTCAGATCCATTTGTTATTTTTTTAATAAAAAAATACTCCTTGAAAATGAATCCCACAATATTAAGTGTGTATTGTAGTTTCAGGTTTAAATGCACACTTGATATTGTAGATTGCTAATTCTAACTACACTTTCATATTTTATAATTGTTAATGCTGAATCAAATATTTAACTTTCATAAATTGGTAGCAAGAAAAGTAAAAATTTTAAGGCATGGTTTTCAGCTTAATAAAACAACAAAATGAACTTTTTACTTTGTGTTAAGAATTTAATCTAAAAATAATTGATGCATGGTTAAAAACTTTTATCTTTTAAATTTGCAAATTATAATTTTTAGTAATAATTATATTCTTTACTTATTATTCAATTGAAAATTCTCTAAAATTTCTACTGGATACAAAAAATATATAAATTATTATAGGAAAAATATTAATTAAACTTGACAAAATTAATCTCTAACTAAGATTTTCAGAATTGAAAATTGGCTAGTTTAATGGCTAATAACTTGAAATTTCTAATGCAGGCTTTGCATTTTATTTTATAATCTTCTGAATACAATGTTTTAAGTAATAAAATTTAATAAAAAATGGGAAAAACAATGATAAAAATGGTAGGATGGCTGTTATATTAAGTATAATGCACACTAACTAATGATTACATAACAAATAATTACTGCATAGAATAAAACTTTATATATATTCTTACCAATTCCAAGATGCAAAGACCTATAGCACATCGGGACAGGGGGCCCTCTTTTTTCCAAAGGACAGACTACAGCACGTCCCCTTACTTCATAAGCACCTAAACATGAGGGAAAAAATATATTTCAGGGGCAATCCACGGTTTGAACAGAGTAGCACTGTCTTAACACAAGGCAAATACACCCTTGTGCGAATTTAAACAAAATATTTTTTCATGACTTTAAAACTATCCCTTTATTCTCCACTGATTATGCTAAAATTAGTAAAAATAGGGATGAGATAACTTAAATCCTTTACCTATCGTCCATTTCCACTAATCAGAAGCTTATCTACAGTTCAAAAGCACCTTATTGTACCGGTCGGCCAGTCTATCGGTTTATGAAGAAACAGCTTCTGACTCCACCAATGAAGAAAAATCGTATTTGTGGGCAGACTTAGATAAAATGTAAAACTGTCTGCAAACTTAAATAATTTCTTT
Source organism: Uloborus plumipes (assembly GCA_038373865.1). Lineage (NCBI taxonomy): Eukaryota > Metazoa > Arthropoda > Arachnida > Araneae > Uloboridae > Uloborus > Uloborus plumipes. Next base: position 8,801 of record JAXGGA010018189.1, read on the forward strand.
AAAATTTTCTGCAAAAAAAAGGAGGCTTCTGAATCCTAAAGTGCTACCAACAACAAAAATATCAAGTTGTATGAAGTGCAGGTTCTACCATGAGGTTGGTTGTCAATCCGTCACGATTAATGAATGTGTCAGTTTCGTATGTAACAAGCTACTGCCCCACAATGAACAAAATCAAGACATATTTCAGATAGAAAACTTCCTAAATTTATAACTTTTTTTAACAAAATGCAAAAATTTCCTGCAAACTTCGAAAGTTTTCTGCGAACGGCATTCGCGAGTTCGTCTATATTATCTGGGTTTGTTTGTGGGTGTTAAAATACAAGAATTGAGCAGCTAAAAATTGGAGGAAACGACTATTTAGTGACAAATTCATTTCATTAACCAAGGTCAACGAACTCAAGACGCACGGAGATCTTCAGGTGAAAGAATTCAGGTTTGCCACATGAAAACATTTGTAAATCACCCTAAAAAGATGTTTTGGGGTTGTCTCGGTTACAATAGGGTTGGTTCCTTGACGAATGTTGATGGTGTGATGTATTCTGAGAAATGTATTGCTATTCTGGAAATAAAATGCTTTACTAGTATTGAAGGAAAGATACCCACATGAAACGTTATTTTACCAGCAGGATTTAGCCCCTTGCCATGCTTCCAAATGACCAAGAAATTCATGTCTGAGAACCAAATCGAGACATCTAAATAGCCTGAGCTCTCCTGATATCAATCCAATGGAGAATCTTTGGGCTATATGCAAAAATTGACTATTGCATGAGGACTGTTCAACTATGGAGAAGCTAATCACTGCGCTAATACATAGACACACATATTACCAATGAGTGTAAAAATAGATTCCATGGCGAATCGTGTCCAAATGTTTACAAAGAGTTGTAGACATCATTTAACTTTTGTTTTTATATAAATTTAAACAAAATAGTTCTTTTCTCAGTTTTCTCAATTTTTCGAGTTTGTTTCAATTAATTTGCACAAGGGTGTATTTTGGGGTGAAAGTACAATGTACACTTTGTTTTAGTTATTTCAAAAAAAAAAAAAAAAATGTCCAGCTAGTGGCAGATCTTGGATCAAAAGTTCGGGGTGCTGCAAATTTAGAAACGTACTAAAAAGAGATCCTCATTACTTAATGCATTTGCTTTGTATATGTTTGTTAATAAAGTATTGATACATTAATGAAAATTCTTAAAAACAATAAAATTATGCACAAAACAATAAAAATGTGTTTAAAAACTTTTCCCCTTTAAAAAGTTTTTTTTTTTGGGGGGGGGGGACATTCTTTGGAGGGTTCATGGTTTTTTCGGGGAGAGGGTCATTGGTTTTGGGCGATAGGCACCCTTTATGTATCAATATCTATAGTTATATTAGAACATTCTTCTAAATTTGGAAAATACTATGACAAGAGATAGTGTGCATGGTCAAGAGTTTTTTTTTTTTTCCAATTTCTATGCAAACAACATCTACAAAAGTTGATCCTCACAGTGGATGCAAAGAGAACGCTTTCATTTTAAAAATGAAAGGATTGGAAGTAAAAAACTCAAACCTTAAAAACGATTTCAGAATATAACTTTTAAGAATGCTGACTTTTTTTTTTTTTTTTTTTTTTTGCAGACTTAGCAGATCAGATGCATCAACAAGTTTATCACTCTAATTAAACTACAAAAGAGTTTCAAAATTTATCTGGATACAAAGGAAAATATATGTTATTTTTATAACAGAATTTGATCCTTGAATAAATAAATGTTTTGGTTTATCGGAATTTTTGTGAAGGGTCTGCTCTGCAATTGGACATTTGTGAAGGGTCCATTTGCAGGATCAGATTTTTTGAAAAGGATCCATTAACAGATCATGGAATGCACAATGCACAAAGTAAAAAAGAGATTAAAGTATGAGCCATGCAAAATTTGAGCTGTAAAGGCTAAAAACTATTACTTTGATCAGAAAACCATACAATAGAGTAATAATGAAAACAATTTAGTAGCATCATTTTTTGGGAGTGAAAATGTGGATCATCAAGAGTTTACTATAGTTGTATTTAATTCAATAAAAATCACCTTCGCTACTTAGCTGCTGGATTCTCTCTTCATTTTTCTTCTTGGGCAACAGTTGCTGCAGTCTCTGATAGGCGAGCAGATGCAACAGTTTTTCATCAATTTTTTGCAAATTCAGGTCTGGAAAAGAGGGAAAGAATTAAGAATTTGGAAAAAAAAAAGGTTTTTGCTTTTATGTGTATTTTAAGCAATTAGAATAAAAAAAATCATAACAATATAACACAATTACTAAAAAATCACCATGTCATTTATGAATACAATATTGATTTCTATTAAAAAGCAAAAATGGTATCTTTTAACAATAAAAATCAGCAGCTGAATACAACTGAAAATAATCCCAATAATACATTAGGGAAGCAATATCGTATTAGTTTTCAGTACAGATTACCAATGTAGGATTTTCTTTTCCTTCACCACAAGGAGATTTAAAGAGTAAGAAACTACATTTTTGAAAATTTACAGAAACAGAAAAACGTATGGAAGCAATATATGCTTCCAAGAATATGTTATTTTATTTCAAGTTTAAAAATGAAAGTTGTTGAAAAACTAAAACCTTACCTTCTGCCCCATCAATAGAAGCTTGAAGACTATTGAAGAGTTTCATTACAGACTGATCACTACCAGAAGACATTTTTTCTACAAAAAGAAATTAGGTCAATATATTTAAACCCGCAATTTTAAATGAAGCTGTCATAAATTAGACAGAGTGACAGTCAAACCCATCTCTCTCATGGAAACATTAAAATGAACAGATTTTTAAATTCAGAGGTTTGGATAATATTATAAATCCACACATTTAAAACAAAGAATATATATGTGTCTGTGAGCGTACCTTATACGAATCCAGTTTACGTCGGATCTGAACGAAATTTGGCAGGAAGAAACTTGGGCACCCAGGAAGGATCATAGGGTGGTTTTTGAGTGGGAAAAAAGTACCAATCCACTCGAATTTCGAATAAAAGACTTTGAAATGGCTCTTTCTACTTCAAAATGGCTCTACCTAGCGAAATACTCGGATCTTCCTGCTCTCGGTCTCATTCGAAAGAACGCAAAAAATACCTGTTAGGAAAGTTTCCTTACCGAAGGTTTTCAAAACCACTAATCGATATCTCCACCCTGAAGAAAGATACAGGCAGTTGAAAATTTGGAAATATGCATTTTAAATTGGATTTTAAAAAATTGTCTGCACGAGCGTGAAAGAAATTAAATAGCGCGAAATAAACTATTGATAACAAAAAGGTGTTGCCATTTTGTTCTTGACCATAAAAAAATAAAATTATTGCTTTTGCTTTTCCTGTAGCGGGGATTTAAAACTCTTTTGGTGATTGATTCAGTTTTCGTACTGAACAAAATGTCGACTTTAATCTAATCGGGACTTTTATAGACACGCGTTACTTGACATAAATTTTATTCTCAAGATATAACGGCCAGAGCCGGGCCAATCAGCTAGTATGGACAATAAAAACAATTGTATTATTTAGATTTGCATTCTGTAATAATTTTTTTATGAATTTTGTGGTATATTACTTGCAGCAAGTAATGTATACTGGGTGATAAGCACTAAAGTCGCATTTGCGCTTTTTATTGAAATTAAGTTATTGTCGGGAGGTGGTTCTTTATGACAGATTTCATCTATATACAACGTTTTATGGTCATTTGTGAATGGGAAATACATTTTTCTTAATTCTGAAAAAATAGAATCTGAATCTATTATATGGAGGTGTAAAAATTTAAAAAGCAGTTTTTCATTTTGAGCTAAGCGACAACTTTTCTGCTCAGCACCTCAGTATAGGTTTAACTAATTTGAAGTCACATCCATAAAAACAAGATTATGTATATTTTTAGGAAGGAAAAAGTTTCAATGCAGTTCCTTGAAAAACATTCAGATTGTTTTCTTTTCAATAAAAGGCCCATTTAAGTTTCTGTTCACTTATAACAATCATAATTTTAAGTAATAGAGCCAAAGAAAAGAGAAAATAAATAATTTTCCTTCGTGATTTTTAAAGTAAAAACTTATGAAGTTATCATTGTCCATCAATACTCCCTCTTTCTTATTGTTGGGGAAGGGCGGAATTCCCAGAACAATTTTCCCTGGGATGCATTCTCCCCAGCAATGCAGGATAAAATACAGTATTATGTGTCTTTAATTTACTTATATGTTTTTTTTTTTCTTTTTTAAATTGGTGCACCAGGGGCACTATTTCTAAATAGATATATTCACATTTGGTTGCATAACTACTTATTTAGCAATGGCATTCTTCATTCTTATTGAATCAGAATTTTTCAGAAAATGTAGTGTAGTAAGAAATGAGACAAAATATAGTGCCCAGCAATATCAATTAAATAAATAAACCATCGAATAAAATCCAGTTTTATTAAAATATAAAAAATCAGCTAGTAAGCCCTTATAAGAAACATCAAAAGTTCCATTAAAGTGTAAAATTAAAGCAAGAGGAAAAAACCTGGGAGCAACACAATTGTTTTTCGACTTGTTTAGAAGGCGGCTTGAGGCATCTTAGACAATCACCTAACTCACTGCCACATTTATGCTGAAGTCTACCTTTAAAAAGAGAGCTGTATTCATAATAGAAAGCCTCAAGCTTTGGTTTACATAGTTGCCCCCCCCCCCCCCCCCGCAGAAGAAACTTCACCACATACGGATCAAAATTCTTCTTGCTACTACTGTCTATAAATTGCTCCACACCCCCTTTTTCCTGAATTTGTAGCATTTTGTTCACATGAGCATCATCATACAACATCTCTTACCGAGATTCCAAGATTCATGGCAGTTCAATTGTTTTCTGAATGCATATTCCTCACCCTCCCCCCCCCTCTCCAGCAGGTTTTAAATACATGGACACATACAAATATGTAGTAGCTATCAATTAAGAAAAGCTTTTGGGAAGTTACACTTACCAACAAAATTTTACTATTAATGAGAAAATATGCAAGAAAGAATGTTCCACTCAGTACTAGAAATAAGAATTTGACTTTTGGCTTCATGATAAAGCCTAGATTAGATGTTAGACATGATAATGAAAAATCTAAGTGCCATTTTTATTGAATCCAGATATACATATAAGAATATTTGTTTAAAAAACCTGCAAAATGTATAAATAATTAAATGTATAAATAATTAAAGACAAACTTGTTTGCATTTAAAAATTACTTTTACAATTTTATTCTTCATGCAAGTTGCTGATCTAAATCCCAAAGAATCCGAAATGAAAAGCTTTGATGCTATCTAAAACTTAAGGTGTCAAATCTAGGCAAAAAATCTAAATTGTTGGTCACAAAATGCAACCAACAACCACCTATTTCTAACACTGGTCCCATCAAAAAACCATGGAGTAGGTTACTGTCCAGTTTGTTGATACCCATTAATTTGGACCATGTAAATTTGGATAGCTTCAGATTTACTTTTGATTCATTACTATTTCAATAGATCTATTTGCAATGCTCCAGAGAGTACAGTAGGGGAAATTTCAATTCACACCCGACTCTACACTTTCACGATGCCAGACTCACACTTACCTTGAGCACTACTCTTCACAAAACCCTTCTTAGCAGACATCGTACTTCCAAAAGCAGATGACAGGCTGGAAGACCTGGGCTGTAGGACGCTCACAGACATAGGGCACGACCCCTTGCCACCCCCTCTCCTGACCCTGGTCGGAACCTGGTTCCCTCGACTTCCGACCAACGGGAACTTGGCGATGGGAGAAGACAGGACCGATGGAACGCTGCTGGAAAATTCCGTTTTCACTTTCACCCCCTGGGTGTCGTTATCGGAGTGAGTGTCGTCTTTTGATTTTTCGGATGAGAGGTCGCCGACGATGGGTTTGACATCGCTGTCGGCAGAGTTGCTCGAAGCGATATTCTTGGCGACGCTCGTTTGGAAGTTGATGACTGTGGCTAGCCACTGAAATAAGAGAAATGTAAAAGGTTGTCTAAAAATTCAGCAACACATTTTTAGGAGCAGAATTAAGACTTAAAATACTGCATTATTATGACCGAAGTTTCACGGAACCAAAGTAGTTGTTTCTAAAATATTTTAACCAAGTTTCTAGACATATAGTTGATTCCTGTCAAAAAATAAATAGTTCCAACGATCAACAAAAACAATTATACAAGCAATTTTCAAAATTTTATACCTTTGTTGTAATATTTGTGATTTTTCAAAAATATAACTTGTAATTATAAAATGATAAAAATTTTGCAATTATCATTTTAACTATTAATTGAGATCTACTTATGTCCAGTACTGCCCTTATTTAAGTTATATTAGGCATGTTTTGATTTAAAATGTTTGATGCAATTTGTTTTTAGCAAGAGGGACAACCTAAAATAGTTCATTTGATTTGCTTATATGCATTCATTTACTAAATCACATACGGTTTTTTTCATTTATTGATTTATTTACACTCTTTCATTTATTAATTCATCTATTTATTCATTCATTTACTTATTTAGTAATTCACTCTCTATTTCTTCCATACCTTTCTTTTTCTTCTACATTAGTGAGTTCTTTATTTGTTTATTTATTTATTTTTTCATTAATAATTTACTTTTTCGTTTACTTACGTATTCATTTGAAGCAAATTACTGTAACTCATCAAATAGAAAATGTTTCATTACAAAAATATTGCTCTTTTCACTCTGCCTCATGGTTTTTTGAGGTGAAAAATAACTGCCAAAAATGAAAAATAATATTTCAACGATAGTTGTACTATAAAATACATTATTCCTTCTTCATATTGCACTGATTTTTAGAAAAAATGCCCAAACACAAACCATCTACAAAAACAAAACATAAAAACTTAACATAATTTTTACAGAGGTAGTTTTGTTCATCCAAAATTCAAAACCTACCTCATCCTGCTCTTCAGTCGGACAGCCGGAAAGAGAAAACGACGGTAAATTAGCTGATGCGTTGGCTTCCAAAGTGAGTGGTGCAGTGATTCGAGGGAGGAGGTCCGGGGCATAGAGGTACTGCTCCTTTATGCTGCTCGGAACCTGTAATGCATAGAAATGGACTTATATGAGAATTGAAAATTAAAGGTACAGAGAGGTTGTTAAAATAGTAAATGTTGAATTTGAGACTTATTTACTTAGACAATGATAGAATCAGGCCCGTCATTTGGAGGGGCAGGGGGGGGGGTCCATTGCCTCCCCCCCCTCGACTTTGGGAAATCAATGTATTGGTGTATAAGTGGGCGTGGTTTTGCCACTTTTTGGTGAATTTTACATTGTGTATGCACCCTTTGACCCCCCCCCCCTTGGAAAAATTCGAAATGACGTCCCTGGATAGAATTACCATAGCTTACAATGTCTTATAATAGTTCTATAGAATTACAAACGAATTTTTTTAGTCAAAAGGTTTTTTTAACTCTATGTTCAACATAAATTTGCGTCTTGACTTGAATAGAGCCTGTGCACAGAGTTATATGTGCCGTAATGAATCAATTGTATTTTCTATTACCTTTATTTTTCCTCGGTGAATATATATACACATGAATACAATTATTATGAATTAAGAAAATTGCACTTTCAACAGCAGGATGCAGACAGCCAACTCAGCTGGCCAAGTAACTTAAATGATGATTTAAACGCTGACAAAATTAAGTGGTGAAGAACAAAAAACAAATCTGCTAACATTATATAACAAGATGCATTTGCATAGTGGTTAAGAGTCACATTTCACAATGTTAGAACTTCGGCCAAACACAAGAAAAAAAGGAGATTCGTCATTGTGAGGCATGCACCCGTCTAAAATCAGAAAATGGGTTACACACATAAAATTAACATTTGTGACTTTGCAAGAAAATACGAGAAGTCATACGTTAAGAATTAGAATTTAGGTTACTAAAAATCCTGATATTCTTTGGAAATCCCAACAATATGGGTCATTCCAGCAAAAATGGAACAAATCATGTCCAAGACTTTAGAATTTTTTAAAATCAATTTTAATAACTACCACCCATTAAGTGCATTTTTTATTGGTTCTCCATTTAATTTTGTGCCATCAAGTATCAATTGATTAGGTATAATCCATTTAGAAAGGACAAAAGAAAAATATCTTTGTCAGAAGAAAGAGAAAATGACGTGTCCCAGCTTCAAATTGCTCGAATTTTAAATGTGATTTTAAATTAAACTGAAATGTAACAACAAAATAAATGACACTGCATTGCACAAAGGATGCTTCTGATACCATTTCTGCAGATTATTACACAAATGAAAAAAAAATTCCCCAAAAAACACTATTATTTATCTATGTCTCTAGATTTTCTATGTTTCGAATTGTCCACTCTGTTATATGCCTTTTGAAAATAAAATAAACAATTGCATTCAATCTGAAAATTAAAACAAATATATAGGTAGTATAACTGCCGTGATTAGCTTGCTATATTGAATTATGTAGTCAACAACCAGGGTGAGCCTAATTCTTTTCTCATGATAGTTAATTTGAACTGTTGGATGTCCACTCTGTTGCTCGTACAGTCAATTTCATGATGAAAAAAATAGATTTTTTCTTGAAATTACTGACAGACTTACAGTTTTAGGCTATTTATTGCACTTTATGCTTGTTCTGTGATTCTAACTTTTCTTTGTGATTATAAAGATATTTTTAAAGGCTTATTTGTCCAGTCTGTTACACAAAGTGATCAAAATATTCAAAATCCTTTCATAAATGAGTCATGTACTAGTTATTTACACTTCATTATACACAAATAAATGGAAACTCAATAAAAAAAAACATGATTAGTTGGTGAAAATTATTTAAATTGATACTCCTAAGTAAAGAGTTTCAGACATGATTTGCACCTTTTTTGCTGGAATGACCCATATATACAATTAGGCACATTTCAAAAGAGTTCAAAGTAACAAAACTGCAAAACACTTACGAGGATACCGATCCTGGGCATGAGCTTCTTCTTCCTTCTAAACGGAGGATGTCGGCAGTTGACCTTGTTGAGGAATCTCGTCTTGACGGCGTCTTGGGACACGGGGCCCGAGAACTGGTCCCACAGTTTGACGCGCTCGGACAGACTGATCGAACTCAGCATCTTTCGGTCCTTCAACATAACACAACACAAAGTCACACAACTGGAGACAGGCAGATAAAATATGCAAATGCAGTAAACTCCCAATTATCGGCCGTCGGTTTGTCCACGGTTTGGATGATCTACAGGCCATTCACATTTCTGTTTTAATTTTTTTACTGTGATTTTGAATGTTTTAATGTTCATTTTTACCAGTTAAAGACACTTTTTGCATTCAATGTTAGTGTTTCTAGCAATAATTTAAATGGATGTGTAAGTATTAGGGATGCACCGATAAGCAAATTGGCCGATTACCGATTACTGATTAATCGGCTGTTGATAATCGGCAGATTAATGGTAAGGATTACCAGGCTGAGCCGATTAATGGTAAGGATAATTATTTTTCTACTACCAATTTTACCATCACTGTTTTTTTATCTCTTATACAATTCCAAGTTTAGAAATAGTAAGTAATTTATTTCTGGAGAAGATTTTTTTTTCCATTTTCCTAGTTTTCACAAAATAATTTCAATATTTTATCAAATTTCTTAGAACCAATTTTCATATTAATGTCAACTAGCTGTGGGGCCCGGCGTTGCACGGGCTTTAAAGTAGTGATGAAAATTTAAATAAACTACTCGCCGTCAAGGCGGTATATAATGATATATAACCGCCAAGGCAGCTCGCCTTTAAAGTAGCGAGGAAAGTTTCAGCAAACTACTCGCCGCCAAGGCGGCTCGCATTTATAGGAGGGAGGAAAGTTTTAGCGAAACCGGTTTCAAAAAACTACTCCCCGATAAAGCGGCTCGCTAAAAAACTTTCCCGCATAAAAAAGTCAATCACATTATTTGCATATGCTTCCTCAGGAATAAAAACAATGTCAAGTAGCACATATTTAACACTCTCCCTAATAAACAAATACAATTCCTTTCCAAACCGCTTTCTTCCTGTAACATTAATTGCAAAATTCCAAACAAAAAAGTTGTTTTAATATTTAGATCGCAGCCAAAAAAAATCCCTGCTAAAAACATGAATTACAATTTAATTTGAAACACATTTTCAAAATGGTACCAGAAAAAAAATATAAGCCATTAAGTATGCAGGAATTCAAGTGAAAAACGGACGATCGCATTATTTGCCTTGTTGAAACGCCGTAAAATGAAATGCTTTTAAGAAACGAAATGAAGAAAAGGACACCAACAATGAATTTAAAAGATGTCGCCATAGCAACGCAATAAAACTTTAATAGTTTGATCAGGAAAGAGGTTTTCGAACTCAAAGTTCAAACGCTTGTAACTTTTTTTCTAGTGGAGATAAAAGCTTGGTTCTTCGACTGTAAGTCGAATCAATTCTGGGGTTAAAAATATCGCTCTATCCAATGGCGTAAAAATCAAAACTGTGGAATAATTAGTTTATTTTTTATTGATGGTTTTCATGAACCAAGTATTGCAAGAAATCGGGTGAAGCCTTGCAAAAGGCAAGTTTAAAAATTGAATAACTCGTGTTGTGTTTAAGTTAGAGAATCGGAACAAACTGCATAGGACGGACAAAATTTTTCTGCTTCCAACGATATATAACATTAATATGTGAAAGTAATTTTTAACCCCAGTATTCGGCGATTTACGTGAAAATTTGCCTTGAATTCGAATAAAAAACGAATCGCTAATCGAATCTTTTCAAACTATAGCCTAAAGTCTTTCTGAACAAATGGACTATTCAACAAAAAAAGAATTTTTCAAATCGAACCAGTAGTTCCTGAGATTAGCGCGTTCAAACAAACAAACAAACAAACTCTACAGCTTTATATATTAGTAAAGAGTACCTGGGGACCGAGCCCACTCGGTTAAAAAAAAAAAGAGGTTTGTAAACTCGTGTTTTTTTTCTAAAATGCGAAGTACTTATTTCGATCAACTTGAAAAGCATTTTTAAGCCTTTTGAAATCGCACTTGAAAAGAAAAAAGTAATCTGATTTTTATATAATGTAAGTGACCATAAAATTCAATAGATGTCGGTGGACAATAACCACTGCTTTTATTCCATGGCTTTTGAATAAATGAAACAGCTTGTTATCTAGTGAAGCCTTGCTTTAACATTTCAAAAACAATAACAATTTAACGTTGCCAAATACCATAATTTGAACTTGCGCTGATGTGATTAAATATGAAATCCAATTGTTATAACAAAACGTGGTCGCCACGGAAACAGTAACAATGAAAGTAATCATAAAGAAAATGGCGAAATAAAAGCTTCTCAAACTTTCAATGAAGGCACAAAATAAAACGGGGTTTTTTTTGAAAACTCGCGTTTTTACAGAAAAAAACGCCGACGTAGATGAACTCAGAAACCAAAACTCTATCTAAATACAAAATTTTATCGAAATCGTTAGAGCCGTTTTCGAGATCCGAAAAATAAATAAATATATAAATAAATAGTACCAGGGGACCGAGCCCACTCGGTTAAAAAAAAAAGAGGTTTGTAAACTCGTGTTTTTTTCTAAAATGCAAAGTACGTATTTAGATAAACTTGAAAAGCATATTTTGCCTTTGGTTGCAATTACGCATTTAAAACAGCCGTAATTTGTTTTAAAAAACACAACCTTATTTAATCCATGCTCACCGTAAAATCACACCCAATTTCATTTCATTTGGCGCCGAAAGCGCGGGAGAGGTTGATGAGAATGGATGCAGAGTCCCTGTTCTCCAGTACGCATTTGGTTACAGTTGGTATTGACTTTCACTTCACTTCACACTCCAAGGTTCTTCCCCGTACATACCACAACTCGTGGTTTAACCGGGATGGGGCCCCGAAGAGCGCTCTGTTCATTTTTTAACCAGGCCCAAGGGCCGAGCAAACCCTTAGCCCAGCATCTCACAGAGGTATCGTTTCACTTGGAGGATTTTATGACCACGAACATTTTTAACGTCCCCTAGCCACCATTAATGAAGACGGTGGATCTTTGATCGGCTCGGCTCCCTCTATATGATCGGACCGGGACCCTCCGGTGACGAATCCGACGACTTACCGATCGGACTACCGCGGCCGACACCCAATTCTAACTTTATTTTGATTGCTCTCCCAAGCAGCAAAGGTACGTTTAGTAAACGTTTTTAAAAAGTTTACAAAATCAAAAAACGTTTTCTTTGAAAAAATGTCGTTTTAAAAACGTCAGTTTTTTTTCTGAAACGTAAATGCTTATTTTTAGACCTTTTCTAAACATTCACAAAAATCATAAGCAGAAAAAGGTTTCTGAATGTCGTTTTGTAAACGTAAATTTGAACTAAATAAACGTCAGTGACATTTTTTCAATGAAGAATTCGATCGTCTGCAACATTTGTTTCAATTTTCTTGTGGAAGAAATTAATTCTAAGGCTTTGTTTGTTTTAACGTTTCGCATTCTCCGTATCAGTTTAATAATAAAATGTTCAGTGTTGCCGAGGAATAATTGTCGACTTCGAATCCACCGACGGTGGTAATTTTCCACGAAAACTGGCTCACACCGAAGAAAACGGAGGCATTTTGTTTTAACAGATCATGGGTACCAGGTAGCCATGAACAGATGGTGAATTCCCTGACGATTCGTGAGGATTAATCACATATTGTGGAAAATATTATATCATACAGGTTAGTTATATTAGTATCATCTCACATTTTGTAAGGTTTTTTGTAATTTACTTTATATTTGAAGCAGGTAAACAGTATAAGATGTCTTTTTACGAATATAAAGTTCTGTTTCTTTTCCTGTTCAATATTTATTTTTAACTCTACAGTCAAACCTCGTAAATCTTGTTTGATGCATAAGTGTATTAGTTTCAGTATAAGACTAATTACGGTTAAAACAAATCGACATTAAGATTCCTTGGAATTTGTTTTGACGAGATTCGATTGTTGTGTATTGAAAATTGATCAGTGATACGACTTTTTGTCTTTTTGTCTCATTTGGTTACTGGTTTGTACAAGTTTCAAAGAAGAAATTATTTTGTCAAAGTCACATAATTTTTTTAAATAATTTATTTTATTTATTTATTTTTAATTTCCGTGTAGCAGGCTTCTTTGAAAAAAAATGTATTTTTAACCAAAGTACTTTTCATTATGTTTTACTATACACCTTTTTTATTCTGTTGCAAAAATCATCTGCAGAGAATAATATCTGAAAATATGGATGGTAAAAGTACAGATTCGAAATAAATCTTTTCGTAAAAATTATTTTGGTATAACTTCTGTTAGTTAGTTAAAAAACGTACGCTACGCACTTTTCGCGATTCGTCATTGCGAAAAATATAGTTTGAGGGACAATTGTCTAAGTTTAAATTTATTTGCTTATTTATTATTATTTCTAGAAAATCACCCGTCAAGGTATAACGAGTGAAAAGTGCTTCACTGGGACATGGCTGTCAGGGGCAGCCACACTTGAAAGAAGCAACTTCTTGTCCGGGTGTATTTTGAAAATCATCTATGGTTTGCCAAAAATTGGAGAATTTTTCATTGTTGGTTGCGAGTTTCATTATTGGTGAAGACAGCGTTTAGTGATGCTTCTCTGATTATGGCTGTAATTATATGTTGTCACCATATATATATATATATATAATATATATATATATATATATATATATATATATATATATATATATATATATATATATATATATAATATATATTTATATATATATAATATATATATATATATATATATATATAATATATATAGGGTGTTCCAAGTCAATTTACATGACCTCTACCTTC
>JAXGGA010018190.1:0-22639 GCA_038373865.1 Uloborus plumipes
AACGACGGCAGTTGATGGCGATGTTGTGCAAACGTACAAGATTTTACAATGCCAAGGAACAGGGTACCAACAGGGAGGTGTCTTCTACCTAGACAATATTAGACAATTCAACAATGCTTTGGCCTTCGCTTCAGTCAAAGTGGACTCAGTTAACATTCCTGGCAGAGGTCCATATTGTTTTAAACTACATGGTCAAGTGTACCATATGATCGGGAACTTGCAACCTCCGGCAGGGACTACACCAACTTACGCTGGACTTTTCTTTATAGATTTCGACACTGCGCTGCAACTTCGGGCAGCTAATGAAGCCAATAAAAATTGTCGTATTAAATTTTAAGTTTAGAGTTTTTTTTTTTTTTTTTTTTTTTTGCGGAATTCCGCACGGGTCACCTAGTTTAACATAAAAAGAACATTACCTTTTAATGTTGTGTAAATGAAAACAAAATTTTACAGTTGGTCGTTGTAATATTGTAGTTTTGTTTATTTTTTTCGTACTTGTATTGCTCTTTAGTACCAAACGATTATATATGCTCATTTCGTTGTTACTAAAGAAATTAATATGTTTTGTTGTAAATCGTCTTTCCGTTGAACACCATCGCTTCATTACTGTACATTTCATTCTGGGGCAGCAAAATGAAATGTCTCTACGAATAGATTCGCCATTTATCGCTCTGATATGGGTCAACGCTATCAAAATGAACATCTGAGCTTTTGCGTAGCAATTAATATCGTGTGAGCAACAATAATGAAGCAAAATAGTAAATAGAACGATATTATTTCATTGCTACATTTTTATTTATCGGCTGCGAATTTAAGCGTATATTTTATTAATGCAGAGATGTCAAAATTGAACGCCATTGCTATATGTTGCTAATTCGAAGTAAGTAAACAATGAATGAATGTCGTATGACTGAATCATGAGTTGTAACCAACTTTACCTGAAAAGGTAATTTATTTCCCCAAAAAAGCAGTACTAATAAGGCCTTTTGGCATCAATTCACTCTGTATTCCACTTCAGTTAACTATATCAATATTTTTTTACCCTTAAAGATAGGATAAACATCGCTTTTTACAGCAGAAACAACATGCTAATAAATGTAAACAAACATTTGGATGGTCCTTGTTCATGTTCAGCGCTCTCTAGCGGGCAAATCTTTACCATTGATGTTTTGAGTAATGAAGCAGCCTGTATAAAACGCTATCTAGTGAAGCCTTGGCCTGTCTATATAGGGGCCTTAGGTCGGACAATAGAAACGATGAAGTCAGTGTTGACCAAAGTAGTTGAGGCAAATTGGTCTCGCCCGGAACTGGAGGGAATCGGGGAAAAGTTGGATCGTGTGAAAAGGCCTTTACAGTCACATGACTTTTTTCGATCAGTGAAACAACCAAGATACTAACTATATAATCCGCCCCCGCTCCATCTTCTTTCTTTTACCACCCCCTTCATTTCTTGTTTTAGTTCTTCTGAAAATAAGAATGTCTTCAAATTATTACTTGTCAGTAGCTTTCTCTCCCTCCAAGTCGCCATGAATAATCTCACATTTCTGGGCTTTAATTTCACATAATTTCCAGGAAGTATTCGCCACTCACCTTTAAACATCGAAAATCCTTTAAAATTGCAATTTTGAAGCTTCAATTTTGAAACACTGCACCGTGCCTAATATTACCAAACATAGTCTTGAACTCACTTATTTAAGACTTCAGTTTCAGAAAATATTCAGATAAGAGACCCTGAGCTCAAAAATCACAAAAGATGATTACAAAAATTTATTTTCAAAACCACAATTTCGAAAAATTTAAGGGAAGAGCATTTGAACCATAGGGTATAGCATTAAAACCTTGTTTTTAGCACTTCAATTACAAAAAATTTCGAGGTTTGAGTCCCAGAACCCTTTTTCCAACAACACCATGAAAAAAGTCTACTACTGCGTTTTTGAAACTTCAATTACGCAAAGTTAGAGAGATGGAGGGGGAGGGGGGAAGGACTGCAGTGTCGATATCTATCTATTTTTCTAAAAAAAAAATGAAAGAAAGACGATTAAATACAAATACAAATGTGACGACCAGCAACAGGCTCTGGGCCCAACTGGGCTGGTCCTAGTCAAATTATAGATCCCAATGAAGATCAATGGCCCTCTTAAAACTATCTACTCCCTTGCTCCTTACCGCCTCTTCCGGTAAACTATTCCAAGTTCCCACTACTCTGCTAAAATAGTAATTTTTCCGAATTTCCAGGTTAGCCTGAGATTTAAACAGCTTATAACAATGACCCCTTGTCCTGCTTTCCGTGCAAAAATTTAACCCTATAACATCTTTCATTTTGATAAATTTAAACAACTGAATCATGTCCCCTCTGGTTCTCCTTTGCTCAAGACTATACATATTAAGCATTCTAAGTCTGGAATCATAGTCTAAATTAGAAAGTCCATTCACTAACTTTGTAGCCCTTCTTTGTACCCTTTCCAATAAATTAATATCTTTCTAAAGGTAAGGAGACCAAAACTGAACAGCATACTCTAAATGAGGTCTTACCAAACTTCTATATAAAGGCAGAAGAACCTTCTTTGATTTGTTTGAAATAGATCTATTTATAAACCCAAGCATCCTATTGGCTTTGTTACTAGCTATGCTGCACTGTTGACTAAACTTGAAGTCTTGATTTATTAAGACACCTAGATCCATAACATTTTCTGCCTTACTAATGACTGAACCCTGTAAATAATAGCTTGTATGCTTATTCCCATGACCTAAATGCAGCACTTGACATTTCCCAACATTTACTGCCATGCCCCACTTGTCTGCCCACTTAGTAATATGATCCAAATCCTCTTGCAGCTGATTTACTTGTTCATCATTTTCTACAACCCCCATAACTTTGACATCATCAGCAAAACAATTCATGTTTCCAGAAACATTTTCATGAATATCATTCATAAAAATAATAAACAAAAGTGGACCTAAAACTGATCCTTGGGGAACCCCACTTAAAACCTCACTCCATTTAGAATGATTACCCCTTACAACTACTCTTTGTTTCCTTCCTGTCAGCCAATTCCTAACCCAAACTAAAATTTTACCTCCAATTCCTATATCAGCTAATTTACTGAGTAGTGCAACATGCGGCACCTTATCGAAAGCTTTTTGAAAATCAATGTAAACAATATCTACACACTTTTTGTTATCTAAAGCCATGGTGACCTTGTCATAAAAATGTAATAAATTAGTAGCACACGATTTACCTTTCCTGAAACCATACTGCAAACTAGTCAACAGACTATTATTTTCTAAGAAATCCATAATCTTAATTTTAAATAAAGTTTCAAAAATTTTGCAAACCACTGAAGTAAGACTGACAGGTCTATAATTTCCTGCATTACCTCTAGACCCTTTCTTGAAGAGTGGCTTAATGTTAGCCAGTTTCCAGTCCTCTGGCACTGTCCCTGAGTTATACGAAGCATTGAAAATTTTTACAATAGTATCTACTAATTCCTCAGCACATTCAACTAGAATTTTTGGGTAAATATTATCTGGTCCCGGAGCTTTAGTTGTTTTAATTTTTTTCAAATGAAGTAAAACGTCCTCCCTAGAAAAAACAAAATCCTCAAGCTGTAGAGTAGCTTGTGTCTTACTTGTGTCAACTGTTGAGTTGGACAGTTCCTGACTTTCATCCTTCAAATGTGGACTATTATTAAATTTATTTCCCAGCATCACCAAAAACTCTAAATTAAACTGCTTCTTCGGAACTACAATTTCGAAAAGTTTCCTTAGGGAAAGGGGTAAACCCTCTTTCGACCCTTTACCAATCCTCTCCCCACTCTAAACCCAGAAGCTGAATATAAGTCCTTGCTTCTAGCACCATAGAAAATCGTTTACGGCTTCTTTTTTGGAGCTTCAAATGATAAAAATTGCTGAACAACTAAAATTAAGAAATATGGTATTAAAAGAAACTTTAATTATGATGGTTTTTCATGAAAGGACCCCAATGAGGTTCTATATCACCAAAAAAGAGACACATGGGTGCCAAAAACTGCCAGTTTTGCCTTTGCCGCCAGCAATTTCTTCTGAGCTCCAAAAAGCACCGTATATCTAAAATAGCTTAGGCATTTTCCCTTCGATCTGAATCTGACCTTGAAATATATTATTTTTATTTCATCTCAATGTTTCTAATTCACTACATTTATTTATTGTCTTGTTTATATGTAAGCAGTTTAGTTCTTTTAAAATTTTAATTATGGAGAGAAGCAGCATTTTTCATTTTTGTCTGGGGCTGCAAAACTGCTGGAGGCGTCCCTGAGAACAATCGTTGAACACCGAACAAAACCCCCGCATTTTGAAATGAAAGTCCTAAAACCACAATAACAGACTTTTTTTTTGACTGGGGGACATGGCCTTCATTCACCTCTGCGTGGATCCGACACTGTCAAGAGCTTCCTTCGAACTCTTGCAGCAGGCCTGTTCCACGGTGTAGCTAGCTAGTCACGTGATCCGTGTGTCTGACGTCACATATAACAACCACTTGGAAGATAACTTTCTTGATTTTTTAAATTGAACTTTTAATCTTCATAAACTCAAAACCTCAGAAATATAGTACGTTTAGTTTATGTTCTCTTTTTTTTGAAATTTCATTTTTTAAAAATCTTTTTCATGTACTCACAACCGTGAAATGTCATGTTTCGCTTGTTGATTGTTTGCGTTTGCAATGCAAATTTGCATTTTTGTAAATAACACCTAATTTGATGCACAAGGAAAGTTAATGATAATTGAGAGATTCTGACGAGTTTTAGGTAAATTTATTTGAAACTACTTTGGAATCTTAGCTCAGATAAAACTTGAAACTTCTCGAATATTACGTTTAATAAAATTATGGCTCTCGGAACTACTGGTATTAAGTGGCTGGATTTGCTTGAATCTGAATTTGATAAAGCATTTGTGGATTTGGACCTGCTTATAGGGGAAATTGACGAAGATCAGATAGACATCGTGTATGCAGCGCGACAGAAATTAACTGCATTGAGCACAGCATTTGCTCAATTATCTCATAAATCACAAGTTGTATGCGAGAGCAGTATTAAACTTGAGGTACGTAATTTCCATCTTTCATTTGTAGTAAGTTCAGAAGAATCTCAGTAGTTTGCTAAAAAATTGTATTATTAATATATCTTTTTAATTGCTTTTGAGAAAATTAGTGATGCATTTAGTATTCGGTAATACTCAAGGTACTCGTCAGTCGCGTCATTTCAAGTTTTCCCTAGGGGAGAGAGAAGAGGTCAAGGGTTGCAAACGCAATGCAATTTCATCGGAAAACAACAAAAAAACGCACCCACTTATCTGTAAATACATTGATTTCTCAAAGTCAGGGGGGGAGGGAATTGACCTCCCTTAATGGAAATTCGGCTAAATTTTGATCAGGTACTCAGCCAATGCGGAGTAGTTGAACAAATTGAATATTCATGTTACACTAGCCGCCTTGGCGGATAGCATAACATAAAATATAAGACTTGAATTGTATATTTTTGTCTTGAACAGCTCATTTATTACAAGCACTTTGATAAAATTATGTTCAACACTAAATAGTCTAAAAGTTTATGCTGTGCAAAGTGAAATGTAGTATCTTACAAAATGTTTTACCCCTAAAAAAAAGAATACTACGATCAATTACTACGATGTGACTTGAAAATGTGCTGTTAAAATTGAATTTTGAAAAATAGTTTTTTTTTTTGGATTACGGTGTAGACTAAAATTTTTTCATGTCCGACACCAAGATTTTAAAAGCTTACCTTGTTCTTGTTGCAGAGTTTGCCTAATTTTAAAAAAAAGGAGGTAAGAGAGACTACAGAAATCTCATTTCTTAGCATTGTGGTCATAAAAAACACTTTTTCATATTTTTATTTACTTAGAAATATTTTTTCTGAACTATGGAACGGGAGATGGATTGCAGTTGTTAAAATTTGTTGCTGAATATTTTTTAGTAACCCTGAAAGTAAAAAGAACCCAAACATCACCAAAGATTTCCTCAGGGTGTGCATAAACTCTTGAGATCATGAGACACTACTTGGTAAAAAAAGGGTTCTTATCCATAATCCCGGTGCAAATCTTGTCAAGCTGATTCTTTGGCGACTGCACACAAACAACATGAAGCAGACTATTGGTCAACACAGTCTATGTACGCATAAAAAAGTTAATAAATGTTTTTAAAAATTGTTTTAGTTCAAAGGCATTAAAACATTTTAATATTGCTTAAATTTTTTTTGAATGGATCCTCCATTTGTTTTCTCACATAAATACCACAAGCTGACTTTCGAGATGATGGTGTGCCGTTTCTTTGTGTTTTTTCTCTTAATCTTAGTTGTTAATTTCATTCAGTTCGACGATCATGGCAGGTCCTTCTATTTCCGTTGTTGACATTGAAGCAATACGCAAGTAGTTAGTCCAGTCTACAGCTGTTCCGTGATTGATTTCCAGCTGCTTTTCACACCATTTTATAGTAGTTAATTCTTCGCTGAGAGAATAAATAAACTTCACACTTTTTAAAAACCTCAATTTCGATGACATAAACCATGTGTTTTTATGGATACTTCTTTTGCATCAACAATATGAAAAGTAGCAGCGCCATTGAATTTCATCTCAGATATACAATTTCATTGCATGATTCTTATCACAAGTTATGATTTCAGCCAAAACACCTTTTCTCTTGAAAGAATCCAACCGCTTGAAATGAAATGAGAGAAAGGGGGGTTCAAACGAACCAAGCACTGCGACCAGTGGTCTATTGTACTAGATCCAACCGCTTAGAAGCGGAAGAGGAAGAACTTCCTCTGTTTTGGGCAAATCCCTAATTTTCATTGTTTTTTTGCGTCAATATTTCGCTTTATCGCTTTAAGAAAAGGACTTGACCAATAAAGAACGGTGGAAGCAAAATGTTACAAGCAGCTATAATCCGCTAGATGTAAGTTACCTCATTATTGGCAACCATGTTGGCGACTTTATCGTTTGCGCCAGTAAAATGGCATTGTACCAAAAAAGTTGCTTCTAAGGTACTTGGAACTCTTTGGATTTTCTAAACAGTCCTTAGAATTATTCACAAATCAGAACTAACAAAACTAACCCGACTTCAATCTAAGTAAGTCAATGACGGCTGCGCTACATAAATTAATTTAATATCTCGCAAGATCACCTCTTAATTTTGACCATGAAATTGGTAGATTGAATTCATTTACAGTTATTTTTTAAATTTCCGCGCTTATTTCCTATTCTAAGTTGCTTTTTAAGCCATCCTGAATAATCCTGAAACAAACTAGTAGGATATCAATTTTTGGTGAATTTGCCTCATGTATTGCAAAAAATTAATTCTTGAATATCAATTTTGTTTGATCAGAAAAGATCCTCCTCTTTTTTAAAATTAATCTTAAAGAAAAAAATAATTTTTTTGAATTTTGACAAAGATCAAATATTTTTGCTGAATTTTCTTAATTTCTACCTTGTATTAGGAAAACCTATGTTTTGGAAACATTCCAAAATCAAGTACAGTGGAGTCTTGAAAATCAGGTTCCGGTTAATCCGAGGAGCTTCAATGACATTTTAAGGTCTATCTTTAATAGCTGAAAAGATAATTTGCTTCAAAATCTGAAATTAAGAATCTTTTGCTATTAAAAATTTCCTTTTGTACTCTCAATAAAGTAGTAAAAAAATATTGAGAGGCTGGTGTCAAAGACATTCACCAAGTGTCACGAAATATTTGTGGCGTACACTTAGAGAGCATATAACCCAACTTTGCCCACCGGGTTATGAGGCTGTTAGTCCAGCGGCCAAAGCACTGGGTTTCTGCCACAGAGGTCCCAGATTCTATTCCTCGGGGACACGCCGTCCGTCACAGTTGGGGACCCGGATGTGATATGAACACGCAACCTTTTGAACTGGTGACCCGGATTGAACATGTCCGAAATCGAGCAATTGCGGAACCAACCCGCCGCGCTGCTATCCACCGTGCAACAACAGTAAAACCAGATACAACGGTACAAGCAGCAAACAGCTCCGCCAAATGAAGGAACTACTGCCAACGCCACTGACGCTTCAGTCTGCCGACTCACAGTGAAGCTGCCACCTTTCTGGCCAGAGAAACCCGCAGTTTGGTTCGCGAAAGTCGAATCTCAATTTGTGCTCACAAACATTACGCAAGACGCAACGAAATTCCACCATGTCGTAGCCAACCTGGACAGCCGATACGCATCAGAGGTGGATGACATCATCATAAACCCCCCAACTTTGCCGGCCGGATTACGAGGCCTCTTAGTCCAGCGGCCAAAGCACTGGGTTTCTACCACAGACGTCCCCGGTTCTATTCCCAGGAAGGACACACCGCCCATCACGTACGCCGCATATTCTTAAACTACTAGTTGTATTAAGATCTGCTTTGGAAATAATAACTTGATATGTAAAACAACTTAAAATTAACAGTTTTTTTTCTTATGAGGATCAAAAAGTTTTACGTTTCTACCGTTATTTTTTTTCCCAGATAATCAGTAATCTGAGGTAGCTTGAGCTCAAATTACCTCGGATTTTCGAGAATCTACTGTACTTAGTTTTTTGGTAATTGCATGTCATAGATTTAAATCTTTTTGCATCCTGAAAATATTTTGACTATTTAGGAAGTTGGAAGTAATTTTAACCTATTCTGCTTTAATCAGCTTATTTTACCCTTTATTTTAATAATATTTTTTTTTCTTTTTAAACTTAACCTAATATTGCTTTTGAGACTTCCACTGTTGAAAGAAATGTAAAAATGAACTACATATGAATGAAAAATGATCAAATAGGCTTTGTGCGGAACTATATTTGAAGTTAAAAATCAACGTAAATAAAGCACAAATAAGGTAGAAAGTACTTTCTACCTTGTTTGTGCTTTATTTACGTTGATTTTTAACTTCAAATACATATGAATGTATTGAGAATCTATAATAAACTAAACAAGCGGGTCTTTAGAAATTACGTGTCTTTGTAATGTATTGAATCTGCAAAACATTTTAACATTTAAATCTTGTTATTGTTTAGATGGAACATAGTATGGAAAGAAGGGGAGATGTGAACTATTTTGATTTTTAGCATTTAGAATGATTGATAGTTGTATTTAAAAATAGATGGTGTTCAAGATCGTAATTTTTTAAATAACTGATCGCAATTTTTTTATCGGATTTTTTATTTAACCTTTTGGATCCGGGCTGTTTTTGGAAATTTTTCTTTCGACCCAGGTAGTACGACAGTTGAACCACAGATTTCTTTTCCATTGAAAAGAGATGGTATAAACTGTCATACCAGAGGTATGAAACCTTGAAAAAATCCCCGGCTCCAAAGGGTTCGAGTGAAAATTTCAACCCTGTCCTCTAAAGAAAAAAGACTTATGGTACAACATGTGTACCGCCCGGTTCCTAAAGGTTAAAGTACATTGTGTGCAATATGTTGTAAAGCTGTTTAATGACTCTGCATCAGTGCTTTAAGTTTAAAACCTTCTGCATCTTCTAAATATTTCAAGTATTTTGAAAGTTAGAATTTTGTTTTTTAACCTAAGCTAAGTTGAATTGGCTTATTATTTATCTTAATCATTTCCTTTTGTTATTTTGATTTTAGTTATTATAAAATTTTTAGTCGTAATAAAGTTTGTTAATGCATATCTAGTGTCTTAAAAAATTTCTAAATTTCGATTTCACGTAGTATGTTATAAAATCTATCAATTTTTTTGTTATTAAAACAATTAAGTTACATTTTTATATCACTGTACTGTAGTCTGTATTGCAAAATATGATCCCTTTCAACACCTGCTTTTAAATTTTATATGGAAGTAATATTATAATTATTGATTTAGTATTTGATGACTCTGTAATCTAATTATTTTTCACTCATAAAATCAGTCAATGAAATGACAGAACAATACATTGTTAAAACTGTATTTTTGTCATTTTTGGAATAAAATTTTTTTCTAATTTTTATCAGATGTGCAAAAATTGGAAATAATATAATTCATTTAACATACATGACAAAGTAGAGTAGTTTTAGTGCATCGATTTTAAGAAAATCAGATTAGTTTATCTGTATTCAGAGTGAATGAAATGTGAAGTGCTCTTACACATGCTGTATGTTTAGTCTTAGGGTAATATTTCTTTGGACTCTTTGGATGTCATCTGAACTCCTTGGAATTGTTGTGCTGAAGCCTACTTTCTAAAATTGATTTTAGTTTTGAAAACATTTCTAGAAAGAATCTTATGCACACTTTCCGTTAACATAATCAAAATTTGCCTGAAATTGTGATTGCTTTTGAAAATTTTTCTGGAGGAAGACCCTATTCCTTCCACCTTTCTTCTCCAAGCACCACTAAACATTGACTGAAACTATCTTTTTAAGACTAATACATTTTTTAAAGACTGATGATGAAAAATTTTCCTTGCAGATACTCCCATCTCATGGTCTTTCTTCTGACTGCATTAGACAGCTTAAAATTGTAATTTTAAAACTTCCCTTTTGGTACCTATCTTCCCTAATTAGTATTAAATTTGTTATATAGAATTTACTCTAGTGTTAATTTTATCTTTTGTTTTATCGATTTACCCTGTGGTTTTTTTCTTCCTTGCATTAAAACTTAATGTTGAAACTTGAAGGAACATGGTAGTAATTTAGAGTCTTTGTGTCGCCTCAAAAAAAATAAAAAAAAAAAAAAAAAATAAAAAAAATAAATAAATAAATAAATAAAAATAAAAAAAAAATAAATAAATAAAATTAAATAAATAAATAAAATAAAATAAAGATACGTTTCTGTGCACATCTAAAGAGTACTTGATTGGGTTATTATTAAGGATGAATCTGTACATTAGTACACACACAACCCAAGGTCCCTTGTGCCTAACAGGATAGTGCTTTTGTCAGTTGACTAGTACTTGACGACAGATCAGTCTTTTTGATTCAAAGATTAGGAGCTGAGCAACACCTGACTCAGTATCTAATGTTATGTTACCTAAGGCCTTTTGCGCTAAAAGGTAGGGCGAGTTGTAGGGTTTGAAAAAAACCATTTTTTTTTTATCAAAAACCTTTTCAGATTTTTTCAAGAATCATTTTAATATCATTCCCTATTCGAACATTGTACACCTACTTTTACATTTCATAGAATCAGGAGAGCCCTGAAAAGTGGCCACTGTGACCTAAAAAACTTCTTCCATAAATTTGGAAAAACCATTGTAATATTGATTTTTTTTTAATTGATGGAATGTTTTAAATTGATACAGAATTAAATTTATATATTGAAATAATTATTGCTTTTTTTTATCTTTTACATATTAAAAAAAAAAAGTACGTGAAATTAACTTGCAGTTTTTTTTTTTACCTAATAAACTGTCAGGAAAGGATGTGGACAATTTCTGGACCAGGTACTGACCAAACTAAATTGATCAATACCAATTTCTAGGCTTAGTATGGATCAAAATATTCGAAATATTTAGTTTGTTTTTGAAATAAATGTTTTAAATTCAAGAAATTTTGAAAAATCCTACTTCACCGACATAGTGGGTTTTTTCGGGCTAGGCCCGCGTTGGCAAACCCTGGTGAGGTGGAGAAAAGTATCTAATGTTAGAAATAAGCAGTCGTTACTCACATTTTGATAAAAAATTTTTTGATTTGACCCCTAGAGATTTTCTACCGCAGGTGTCAAATTTGATGCCTTAAGTTCTGTATAACAGTTAAAGTTCTTCTCTCATGACTCATTTTGGTTAAGATCCATAATTGGCCCATTAAAGGATGAATTTGTAAAAGTAACTATCGAATGTAGTCAATTTTGTATTCAAAAAATCATTATCTTCTGTATATTTTAAATATTCTATCAGCAGAAATAAATTATTTGTGGATGCATACATTTTTGATTCATTAAAAATGGTACCTAGGTTGTTCATTTTGATGCTTTGAAACGTATGATATGCGCCATGAATTCTGAAGTCATTTTAAATGATTGAAACAGGTGGATAATTTTTTATACAAATTAAAAAAATAAAATGTTATCTCTATATCCCAATCTGAAGTAAGGGACAGTTCACATCAGCATTTTCCTTTGATAAATAATAATGTAAATACATGTGAATACCACATTTACTGTGCTTAACATGTTATTCAAGCTTTGAAACAACAGTGAAAATCAATTAAAACTGGTTTTACAAATACAAATACAAATGTGACGACCAGCAACAGGCTCTGGACCCAACAGGGCTGGTCCTAGTCAAATTATAGACCCCAATGAAGATCAATGGCCTTCTTAAAGCTATCTACTCCATTGCTCCTTACTGCCTCTTCTGGTAAACTATTCCAAGTTCCCACTACTCTGCTAAAATAGTAATTTTTCTGAATTTCCAGGTTAGCCTGAGATTTAAACAGCATATAACAATGACCCCTTGTCCTGCTTTCTGTGCAAAAATTCAACCCTATAACATCTTTCATTTTGATAAATTTAAACAACTTAATCATGTCCCCTCTGGTTCTCCTTTGCTCAAGACTATACATGTTAAGCATTCTAAGTCTGGAATCATAGTCTAAATTAGACCCTTTCCAATAAATTAATATCTTTCTTAAGATAAGGAGACCAAAACTGAACAGCATACTCTAAATGAGGTATTACCAAACTTCTATATAAAGGCAGAAGAACCTTCTTAGATTTGTTTGAAATAGATCTATTTATACTGCCGTGGGCAGGTAAAGGGCAGTAACTGCAAAATTTTCGATTTTCATTTTTTTGCATTTTTGAAATCTATGTTACATTAGTTTTATGGTACAAGCATCTTTTTTTGGTTTCCGATGAAGAAAAACTGTTTTTTAACCAATGGTAATTAGCAGTAACTGCATTTTTCGTTGCTGTGGGCAGGTAAACGGCAGTATCTGCAAGTCTGCAGGATGAACATAATATGAACCGCTGTGCAAAACTTGCATCAAGCCGCAAAAATCGTTTTCCTTTGTACTTAAACTAAGCAAAAGTAGGGTTGCCCTAATGGGAGGTCACGGGAGGTCATTGGTTGCACTTGAATGTTCCCAAGGGGGTGTTTTATTCCTTTTGGGGGTGAATCAGTGTTAATATCAAAGCAGACTTAAGTGATATAAATTGGCGTTACCACTTGGCGATATATCGCCAAGCTTTTAGTCGCCACGTGCTTGTCGCCAACTTGGTGACATATCGCCAAATTGGCGACAAATTTGGCGAAAAAAAATATTTTATGAGTTTGGGTTCAATTTAGCGCTATTGGCGGTATTTTGCGAAAAATCCACTCAATGATGCTAAAATCGGCGATATTTAGAAACGGAATTGTTGTAAATCATTTTTTGCTTTGTTTCGTGGTACAGTTGGAGCGTAAATGTTTGAATTGTCATCTTGCTTATTCCAAGCATTATTTTAACACTTAAGGCATCTACTAAGAAATTTACACGTAAAAGGAAGTAGTGTGGGGTCCATACCAGATGTTTTTTTCGTTCAAATAAAGTTTCTTTCCACTAGCAGACAATATTTTTCACGATTTTAAAGATACACAAGCCAAACTTGGCAGACGACAAACAAAAATGCAGCAATGAAATGATTTTATTTACATTGTTTTGTTTTCTTTTAATTACAGTTGCTTTCATACTAACAGACGATAGTTTTTGCAGTTTATCCCTAGCTGTTGCATTTTTAATAGTACTATGAAAAAAATCGTCAGCACAACAAGCATTTCAAGCGCTCTTTTTCTCAAAGTGATTTCTTGTTTTGATGCAAAGTATAAAGCATTAACTGATTTGTAGTAATTTTAAAACATCAGGTGTGCACGCCACACTACTTCCTTTTACGTTTAAATTCCATAATAAATGCCTCAAGTGTTAAAATAGTGCATTAGAGTGAGCAAGATAGCAATTCAAACATTTACACCCCCAGTTTGTCACGAATCAATGCAAAATAATGTTTTACAATGATTTATTTTCTAAATATCGTCGATTTTAACATGATTCAGTGCATTTTTTGCAAAATGTGCCCAATAGCGCCAAATTGAATCCAAATTTAAAAAAAAAATCATTTTTTCGCCAAATTTATCGCCAACTTGGCGGCAAACACTTGGCGACCAAAAGTCGCCTAGTGGTTGCACCAAATCATATCACTCAATCTGCATTGAAATTAACATTGATTTACCCCACAAAGGGGTAAAAGACCCCTTGGGAACATTCGAATGCAACCACAAGGGGAGGTGCACAACGACCACCCTCAGAGCCTACATATCAAACTAGAAGCTTCTACGGCATATAGTTTTTGAGTTATGCGACATACATACATACGCACATACATACAAACATACATACATACGCACATGCATACGTACATACAGACGTCACAAGAAAACTCGTCGTAATTAACTGGGGCATGGTCGAAGAGGATATTTCGGCTGTTTATATGTTAGTAGGTACATATGCATGTGCTGATAGGTCGAAAAAAACTACTCAACATTCATTCGGGGGTGAGCAAAATCAAAATTTAGACCGAATTTTGAGTGAAATTTTCTTTGTGATCATAATACTTCCTTTACTAAGTAAAAGGAAGTAAAAATGGCTGAAGAATCATCAAGTTTTGCTTCATATTTTCCATAATACAATACAGTTCATTATATTTTTTAATTATATTTCGCGTTCGTTTATATTAAATCTATATCAAGTGAATACACGGTATTTATGTATATTTTTAAACAAAACATATCATTCACAATCCAATAATATATTTCGTAATAACATATCTACTCCGCATGTTGTCGAATATGTAAATACTGGACATTTAGTAGCATACTGTGCACTTACTGCCGACTGCCAGTCAATTCCGCATGACAATTAGACTGAAAAGGGCAGGTAAACGGCAGTATCAGCTTTACCTCTCTATGCGCTTGCAAAATCAAAATTCAATCGATTACCCCAAAAATATATCGGTATAAACATACAGTATCGCCTATGTTCGAAGTTCAATGTTTTATTAATCTTTGTGGGAAATCAAAAACGCGTTTCTTCAATTATCTCGAAAACTCATTTTTGCAGATACTGCCGTTTACCTGCCCACGGCAGTATAAACCAAAGCATCCTATTGGCTTTGTTACTAACTATGCTGCACTGTTGACTAAACTTGAAGTCTTGATTTATTAAGACACCTAGATCCATAACATTCTCTGCCTTGCTAATGACTGAACCCTGTAAATAATAGCTAGTATGCTTATTTCCATGACCTAAATGCAGCATTTGACATTTCCCAGCATTTACTGCCATGCCCCACTTGTCTGCCCATTTAGTAATGTGATCCAAATCCTCTTGCAGCTGATTTACTTGTTCATAATTTTCCATAACTTTGAGGTCATCAGCAAAATAATTCATGTTTCCAGAAACATTTTCATGAATATCATTCATAAAAATAATAAACAGAAGTGGAAACACTTTCATTTATGTCCGCCCCCAAGCTAATTTTGTTCATTTCACATCCAACACCAGGTTTTTGCATTCGACCGTAATACTCTACAATTTAAAATTATATATGAGTAATTAATTTTTCAACGTTGCTCTTTGGCATTAAGGTAGTTATCTTACAAATTTAGCAATTGACCAGAATCTTAGATTTTCCTTTTGCAAGTCTCATTTTCCAGTTTCAGCTCAAACGTCGAACACCTAGAGCGTAGCGTAGTATTTATTTTTTAAATAAATTTTTTACTAAAATTTTTTTTTATGCTTAAATAATTCTACATGAATTGATGAGTATTAAGAAATTTTTTTGATCAGTTTCAGAATTATTCGTCACTTAAATTTTTGTTTTAGTGAGTAAATTTTGTGCAATTTTTATGTCAGACGCTGTGGTATTGCTCTGAATCTCAAAACCGTTTCAAACATTTTCATCAAACGATTGACTATATCCTTAAAAACATTTTTCATGAGAGAAAGTTAAAGGAATTCAACATAAGTTTTTTTTTACCTACAAAAATATTAATCCTGTACTTTCAAGTTAAAAAAATTCCACTCATGAAAACAGAATTTTTTTTTAGTTATTGCCATATTTGGGGTCGTATGTAGTCGACAGACCCATTATTGTCGATATCCTATCTAATTAAATGATTTTGTCTAAAAGAGACCCTTTTAGCATCTTATATTTGCTAAAAAATACCAATGTTAACATTTTGGCAGGGTTGGTTAGGGTAAGTGGGCCCCCTTTTTAGAACAGTTCGTCTTTAAGGCCTTATACAGCAGCTTTAAAGTAAAACAGTTTAAACTTGTTGACTTATTTTATCTTGGACATTATTAATAAACACAAGTTCAGCATTATTTCCTAAAAAAAAAAGCTTTGAATATTTTTACCTATCGTATTCTTTAAAAAAATGACATGGGGGGCCCACTTACCCCTAGGGAGGGGTAAGTGGGCCACCCCCCATTTACTTATATTTAAAGTGAGCATATCTAAAAAAGGGGGCTTGCGGGTCCTACCTGGTAAAGTATGTAAAATTTTAGTAGGAAATATTTTTTTGTAAATGTATCCATTAACGAGATATCTACTTACATTTAAATGTGTTTGACAGAAAATTATAAAGCGGAATACAAAACAATTGCGTCTGTGAAATTCATTAAAAGCCGTTAGGCATATTTTTTGCTTTTACATATAAATTAGTGTTGAATAAACATAATAGAGTCGATTAAGATCAATTGTGGTAAAATAAGAAAAAATATATGGGTTGAAAAAAAAATGGAACCACTTAATGGCAGCGGCTATTTGAAGTTTGCTGAGGGAGAAACATTATCATTTCATCCTCATTTACAATTAGAACATCATTTACATTAAACCAATAAAAAGTGTAGCTATTTCTATCCTTTCTATCAAACTAGCAGTAATTTGTTCATTTGCATCATATTCTAAAATTGGAACTTAATTATACTTTATGGTTTTCTGTGATGCAAGTTTCCCAAATACATAGTTACCAGCTTTTGCAGTTTTTGTAGCTGAACCATCAATGAACCCTATTCATGTGACGTCATTGTGGGTATTAACTGAGCCTAGTAGACGAAATTCCGGTTCTCTGTTGTCTAGTAACACGCGTATCTTTGCAGCGTACAAACTCTTATTTCTATTCAAAAATTAAGTCTTTTGGAAGTTTTTACTTAGGAATGATAAAACAGAAGGAAGAATGAGGGCCCTGCTCCACATCAGCGTAAAACGCGACCGAAACTGAAGGCAGAAACTGAAAATCCGGGTACTTTCCTTTTTACGCGGCGTAATCACGGCGTAATAGAGGACCGAAACATTTTTGAATTTTTAATTTATCCAACAGCCAATAGAAATTGATCGTGAGATGTAAATATTTCTAGACTTGGCGGCCGCCATTGCTATACTGCATGAACGAAAGTGCATTCTGTTTATATTCAAAAGAGAAGTGAGAAAATACCCGGGTCATTCCATGTGAAATCAACAAGCCTCAAAACTTGACCATCACCAATTTCAAAAAAAATTATAGGGTTGATTACCTCTATAAAGTGATACAAAAAACTGATTTTTAAAAATTTTTTCAGCTGTTAGTTTTTTGTGTGAGACTGCTTAAAAAACGCAAAAAATGGAAAAAAGTGAAATTTTGAACATACAAAGATTCAATTTTCTCAGCTTCTGTTGCAGCTAGAGTCTTTTGTTATATGTCATTGTAAAGCTCTTTAAACAAGCTTTCAAATGATATATAATTTGACATTGTTTCGTGATGTTAATATTTCAAGGTCACCAAAAGCATTATTTGACCTTGAATATTTCAAAAAGTGCATTTTTTAAAAATCTGAAAAAAATATATATATTACTTCCTAATGTTGTGTATATGTGGTAAAATTTGCAGAATGGGACAGCAATGGGATCTGGATGAAAAATGGAATCGACTTTTTACACTCTTACCACTTTATTGCAATGCCAATGGCTCCTGAGGATATATAATACAGAAATACTGCAAACTGAGAAATGTTATTTACAAGTGACGGTTGGCTTATTCCACGTCTTGTTTTGAGAGGTTATAAATAATTCCTTTTCCGTTTCTACTAGGGTCTACTTTCGAAATAATAGCACTTATGGGCAGGGCCGCGCCGAGCCTGATCGGCGCCCTCGTGCAAATGTCTTCTGAGCGCCTTATGCGGTAACGTTCGACAGTTAACACCAGTGTGATGCTTTAAAGACAAATTTAATTTAGAAAAAATAAGTTTCGCGGAAATATCCCCCCCTCCTAAAAATACTTCCAACTGTCGAAAAACTCCTTCACACGTGACATATTTTCATTATTTTCAAAATGATTATTCTCAATATTCGTTCTATTTTTTGAGCAGTAAGTATTTTTTAAATATCCCGAAACATTTATTTCGTAAAAGCGTTACAATATAAAGAATATTAAATTTTAGAAGCTCAAACTGAAATAGTAGGTTTTTCAATAGTTGAATTTATAAAAAGTACATGACTAAAATTTCTTTTGTGTCAAATTCAAATCGTTCATATAACGCAATCAAAGAGTAAATGGTCCAACAAACAGTTTTACCGTAATCTCCAAGATCGCTTTGCCTAATGATCTTTCGACATGTATTTATTAATTTTTTTTATATATATAATGAAAACATGCAATGGGTGTGTGAAACTAGATCTGTGTAATCTTTTAGTGCAGAAAAAGTTCCAAATTAAAAAAAAAAATATATATATATATATATACATTTATCCAGCTATTTTTATTTCTTTTGGGAGTTAAAAAATGCGCTAAAATTAGCACATACACAGGCTCATTGTTTTAAAGTTGTCCTGGGAGCGGGGTCATAGGGTGCAAATTTAATCGGTAAACAATACAAACCACGCCGACTGTTAATATACTGATTTCTCAAAGCCTCCCCCCCCCCTCCAACGATGGGCCTGGTTTTCGAGAATTGCAGTCAACTCTCAATCATTTCAAGCTAATATTCTATCTCAAATAACACTCCTTTATTACCGTGCCCCAAATAGACCTCATATTTTTACCATAAATAATCACAAAATTTAAAAGTGTGAAGCTGGCTAAAAGTCAATACTAATTATTATTATTGTAAGTTTTTAAAAATATGCACGTGCAAGAGGACACACACACGATTTTCTTGCTGAAAATAACTCAGCAAATAGGGGGTAAAAACAAAACGACGTTTTCGACATGAGCTATACGAGCTCTATCACCATTGAAAAGGATGCGACTATTCTATTGTGGCCAATCTAGTTAGAATAAAAATTCATAAACAGAAACATTTGTAAGCTGAAATGTGCAAATCTTGACATTGAAAATAAAATACTAATAACATTTAACAATTTAAGTGATTAAAAATATCGTTAAATATTTAAGAAGATAAATATAGGAATAACTCTGAATTTTAACTACTGCTTGAAAACCAAACTACAACTCGTCAAATACTACTCATAAAAAGTTTTCGGATTCACTTAAATTCCTATCGAGCGTAACGTCCGGTTTTATGTGTAGCCAAAAATCGGAGCATGACAAATATTTAATTTTGGAATACCCTGTACATTTTTACTTCACATTACAAAGTTATTTCGAGTTCAATAGCTCCTTGAATACACCATTGTGTTTCAGAAAAAGAAATATTTTAAATATCAAAGTTAACGTAGCTCTAAATATCTCTCGAATTTGCATTTGATAAATAATTAATCACACTTTTTTTGTCTGTCAAAATATGGCAACAGGGTACTGATTATATTTCTGAATTGAAGTATAAAGTGGGGGATATTCCTCTTAAAATCGGAAACTGAAATCTTTCCCAAAAAACCAATAAAATCCGGATTAGTAAAAAGGCATTAAATTTAATATGAAATACAAATGCAATGTCCAAAGGTCTTTTTTTTTTTAATTAATATCGATAATCGTGTGATTATGGTCAAATTATAATATATAATCAATATATAAGCTTATATCTTATAACCTTACAGACATGCTGAAATAGCTTACACGGCGCCTCATTCGGAAGAAAAGTGCTGATGTGTGCATTAACATCCCATGTTACCAGTGTAAAAGATTAAGCTTTTGAATAGCTTGTTTAGACCAGCGGTCGGAAGTAGCGCGCTACAAGTAGCGAAACTACTGTAGTAGCTACATTTTTTAGTAGTTTGTAGTGTAGCGCACTACTTTTTAAAAAAAGTAGAGTAGTGAGTAGCGCGATACAAAAAAATAGTAGTTTATAGCGATTTCTAGAAAATACTTTTAAATAAAAAAAATAACTAAATAAAAAAAAATTAAAAAAAAGAGAACGAAGGAAAAAAACAAGGTTTTTCTTGTGGCGAATATTCGTAAAAATTGTAAAAATATCTAAAAAAGGACAAATTTTAGCAAAAAAAGGAACAAAAAGGAAAAGTAACAAATAAATTCAAAGACAATTCCTATTTCTATTCCATATTCGAATGAGGTAATTTTTTATTCTAAACCACTTTTCGAATTTTTTCGGTCGATCTTCAAACGGTGTATTCTTGTTATTTATTTATTTTTTAAAAAGTAGCGAAGTAGCAACTACATTTGAAAAGTAGTGTAGCTCGCTACATTTAAAAAAAGTAGTTGTAGCTGTAGTTAACTACATTTTTTAGAAAGTAGTTGTAGTTGTAGTTCGCTACGAAAAATTTGTAGTTTTTCCAACCACTGGTTTAGACACAACAAGGCAATAATTTTTCCTTTATGGGTAGGTAGGGAGACGGATTGCTTGTCTCATTGAGCAATATAATTTCATCGCTTCGTTTTAATGAAGAGTTCAATTTTATTTTTTATTTCGATTTTTTGTTTAATTTTTTTTTTATGTTTAGAGTTTTTTTGGTCGGTAGAGCTCGGCGCCTTTTAGGCTCCGGCGCCCCCGTGCGCCACACGGCTTTGCACATTGGCACGGCGCGGCCCTGCTTATGGGCACATTGACAACATTTTCAAAGTCTGGATAGTAGATAGAATTTGAGGGTCCATGAGGTTGCAACAGCTTGATTTTCTTCATCTGTGTCTAAGACGCACCTTAGCCACCAATATCCATTTCCCCGCAGATCAAGAATCCAACCATTTCTGGGCAATCAAGATCGCCTTTGACAGTTGTAGCACGTTCGATCCTTATAGTGTTGAAAATGAATATGCATTCACTTGCATCTGATTCCTGTTTAATGGCATTACACAATGAATGACTCTGAGTGCCTGGTGTTTGTTTCTTGCCATCATTTTTCTGGATTTCAAAGCCTCTGCTTCCTGTTTATAATGTTCAATTGTGCAATATTGAAAATGAATTGATTTGATATGGAAGAAGAGGCTTTGAAATCCAGAAAAATGATGGCAAGAACAACACCAGGCACTCAGAGTCTTCATTGTGTAATGCCATTAAACAGGAACAACGCCTCCTAAATACTAAATGCCTGTAACTTTCTGGCTTTTAGCACAGAGCAAAATTTCATCCTTGGTTCAGGATACACTGCCATCTACCAGAGTTCTTCGATAAAGAGAAATTAATGATTGGTTCATTTCTAAATTTAAATTTAAAAATCAACCAATCAAAAAATTTGTTTCGAATATTGTTTGGATCCATCGCCAATAGCTGCAAAATGCAATTGGTTCACGATACACTGCCATCTACCGGAGTTCTTCAAAAAATTAACGATTGGTTCATTTCTGAATTTAAATTTAAAAATTAACCAATCAAAAAATAACAACGACATTATAGGATTGCCGCAAGGTGGCGTTTAAAGCTGAACCCATCTCGACGGTAGCGAAGCAAATGTTATAGGCATGACAGGAATCAGATGCAAGTGAATGCATATTCATTTTCAACACTATAAGGATCGAACGGTGCTACGACTGTCCAAAGGCGATCTTGAATGCCCAGAAATGGTTTGGAGTTCTTGATCTGCAAGGGAAATGGGATATTAGTGCTAAGGTTGCGGCCTTAAAGACACAGATAAAAGAAAATCAAGCTGTTGCAATCCTCAATGGAGCACCTCAAATTCGTAAGTCTACTTATATCCAGACTTTGAAAATGTTTTGTCAATGGTGCCCATAAGTGCTATTATTTCGGAAAGTAGAGACCGCTAGTAGAAACGGAAAAAAGGGAATTTATTTATAAACCTCTCAAAACAAGACCGTGGAATAACCAACCGTCACTTGTAAATAAACATTTCTCAGTTTGCAGTATTTCCTGTATTTAGTATATCCACAGGAGCCCATTGGCATTGCCATAAAGTGGATAAGAGTTGAAAAAAGTCGATTCCATTTTTCATCCAGATCCCATTGCTGTCCCATTCGTGCGAAATTTTACCACATATAACACAGACATTAAGAAGTAATAGTATATATAGTTTTTTTCCGGATTTTTAAAAAATGCACTTTTTTGAAACAATTCAAAGGTCAGAAAATGCTTTTGGTGACCTTGAAATACTACTACCATCACCCGAAAGACAATGTCAAATTATATATCATGTTGAAAGGCTTGTTTAAAGAGCTTTTACAAGGACAAATAAACAAAAGACTCTTAGCTGCAATACACGCTGAGAGAATTGAATCTTGTGAATGTTCAAAATTTCATTCACTTTTTTTCCATTTTTTTTCGTTTTTTAAGCGGTCCTCACACAAAAAACTTA